>VALG01000849.1:0-25233 GCA_009835305.1 Ipomoea purpurea
AGACATTAATATAAGGTATACAACATAACTCAAGATTCATAAAATTAAGTTCCATAAAACCATTTATAATTGTTGGTCATATATAATAAATTCACTTTTGGTTCTATAATTGAATTTAGTAAAGTTAAGACTAAAAATACTTTTGGTTCACTTACCAAAAAAAAAAAAAAAAAAAACACTTTTGGTTCTGAGTTGCATGATAATGATCCTATGAGAACACGTACCATAAGAAAGAAATAAAAAACTAATCTTGCAATTTTTTGTTCGTTGTTGGGTATTTCCCCTCCAATTCTGATAAATAAAAAAAAAAAAATCATCTCAATCTTATATTTATAAAAATTTAACTGAATCTGATCAAATTTTTTAAAAAAATACAATGATATTTTTGTAATTTATCCTAAAATTTCACCTATACAAATCTTGTAACCTTAGTTATAATAACTGCAATCTTTAACAATCTAAATATTTGCAATCATGGTGCTTGATGCTTTGGACTAGGGAAGCGTTGAACGCCGTTGTTGACTGGATTGAATTCGTCATGCCTCCTTGCAATTACGTGGTTTTGCATTTTCCTTGAATATAATAAGGGTCGTCTGTGTTTTGCAAGTTTATGTAATGCCAGTTCTCTGCTTTGGTTCGGGGTTTCTGCCCCTTCCATCCATCCCAAAAAATGCAAATCTGATAAATTTTATAAATAAGGAAAAATAGCAACTTTTTTTCCATTGAGTTTATAACTTATAGCATATTTTTCTTTGGTTTATTCATGCATCCACGATTTTGCGCCCCATCTAATATTATGAAAAGTAGTCGGGTTTCTTCTGGTATATTTAAATATGACATTTTTTTACCTTAAGGAGTCAAATTAAGTCTTGATTGTATTTCTCTTTGTCAACAATTAATTACTTATGACGGTAGGAAATGACCACGGTCCAGTTCGAAATGAACCGGAACACTATACATCAAGATATTAAAAAGTTTTGATTATGATTCAGAACCAGAACCCAATATTTGGGGTTTCCGTTTATTAATTTATCGTGAACTGAAAAAATGGATCATGAAACGTAAGCGGAGGTTCAAATTGGAATCAACGTACTAGCAGTATGCTTAAAATTTAGAAATTATAAATAATTACAAATGTGTATGTTTGCTTTTTCGCATTTATTTTGAATTCTCACAATATAAAATATGTACTATATATCGCGATTTGTGCTTTTTTTTTGACCGTCAGTTCACGGTTTCAGATTCCAATTTGAACTGAGGTTCAACTTTTTTTTTAAATAATTATAAATCAACAATTTAGTGTATTTATTTTTATCAATTCGGACATTGAACAGGCATGTTTCGTTCAGATTTTATAAATCTTAAATATCGGGTTTCGACTTCCTAAATTTTCATATACCTTTCTATTGATTGCTTATTAATGTTATTCGAATTTGAACAAATGTGGTGTAAAATTGGTTGGAGAAGAAAAATAAATGAAATATTTATTTATGGGTTAATATTGTTCATTGTAACATATTAGGGGGGAAATTTGTACACTTAAATAAAATTCATGCGGGAAAAGTGCATAAGTATATAATACGTATTAATATATTGTATATCAGGTGATTTATATAAATATATATTATTATATTATATATATAAAATGGATAAATTTAAAGTATCATTTTTTCTAAAATGAATGAAAAACTAATTTGAAATATAAACAGTAAATGCTAGATCTTAAGCAGTAAAAAGTGAACACTAGACCAAATAAAACAAAAAACTCATTCATAAACTCTAAAATCTTAGATTACCTAGGTAATTTGAGTCTGGTAATGTTATATTATCTTGTTTGGTTCAAAGTTATGAGATTACCTGGTAATTGTTATATTACCTCAAAGCTGATGTGGCGGTAATGTTTCAAGGTAATGTGATTTATCCCTATTTTCTTAGGTAATCTTATATTACCTTGAATTATTCTAACTTTGCCCTTGTTAACTAATCGCTATATAATAATAACTAATATTGTCCTGTGCGATGCACAGAATAAATATTAAAGATTTGTTTGTAATGTTAGAATAGGTAAAAAAAAAAATGTTTTTAATAATGGTATTTGAAGTAAGAAGAAGAAAACATGAACCACAATTTAATTGTTTAAAATTACATTATTTATTAAGTATATGACAAAATAATTATGATATTGTATTTAAAATATTTAATTTAATAATTGGAAAATAGTATGATACAAAAAGTTATATTATTAATCGCAGCTAGCAAAAAATTTGATCTTGAGTATGTCTACTACTAGTATACTACCCAATACGAGTGCAGGAAATATTGAACAACATTAATAATAATATTATTATTTAAAAAATACATAACCTAATATCAACAATAGTAGTAGCAAGTTCATATTCATATATTATATATATATATTAATATATATAATAAATATATATAATATATTACATCCTATCCTACTATAATACTTAAAGCATTAAAGGAATTTCCAGACCAATCAAATGGCTTCAATTTTCCGCCCTGTAAAAACTACGGCGTTTTGATCCATATTTAAGCTTGTACATTTTAGATTCATTTATATTTTTTTTTAAAATCTGATTTACGGGTTCTTTTTGGAATTCACTTTCAAGATATAATTGCATTGCTACAAGATTCTTGTTTATTAATGAGTTAAAGACTGAGTAATAAAGATTGCACTCAGGCGTTTATTCGAAAACTCTTGTAGAACGAGTACAGTGTAATAATAGCATTTCTATTACAAAATTTACGGATCTAAATAAATTTAAAATAAAAGATTTTGAATTGAAACACATAATAATTATTCTCTAGGATCCAGTCCTGAATCAAATTCTAAACTTTATATAAAAGAGGTAGATTGAGTCAAACTATTTCAACCTCCAGATTCTTTTATAATACGAAATACTCAGCAAAGAAAAAAAAAAATCCCTTCACAGTATGCAAAGAAAACTCATTATGAACATGCTGCGATGATGGCCTGGATTCCGGCAAATTGGATTCACTGACAGAAGAGAAATCCTTGGTGGCTAGCTAAGATTGTCGGGACTGCAACTCAACCGCCATAAACTCTCTCGACACTTGGCTTAATCCGTTCCTTGCAATCACCCCTCTTAACCTTCGGACGTTTCCCTCTCTAACCTCTCCCGTTAGGTATTTGGCGAATTTGGGAACGACGAGTCTCTAACAACACCGAAGTGTTCGAAATCTTGCCGAGAAGACACTCTAAAAGGTTGCAAGAAGGATATATAAAAAAAATTGTCTTTTGTCACCATAAGACCAAAAAAGGAATTAAACTCTAATGATTTAACGGATTAGATAACTGCTCTTCAATTATACAAAATTAACCCTATAGTAGTGCATGATCGATCATACTTTGACATTCAAAACATTTACTTAGTACTACATGTAGTCTTCATATATAGAGAATAACAATGAAGCACATAAATTACTGTAACAAATTAAAGACATTTCTTAGCTGTTTGATTGTATAATAGAATTTTTTTTTTTTTTTTTTTACGCGAATGAGATAATGCACAATAATTATTTTTAAATAAACATTTCAAAGTATATTAACACAATATTATATAAGAGATGTTCATGCATAGGTAATTGAATATGGAATTTGTTTATGTAAATCAATAATTCAAAGTATATAAATGCAAGATATAGAGAATGATTATAATTGTCACTAAAATAAATGTTTGTAACTTTGTAATAACGTTAGACTAAATACTTAGTTTAAGAGCGATAGTCTAAATAAATACTACTTTTGGTTTAAATTTTTCTAAGTCTTCTTAATTATCTTTTGGGTAGCATTGTCATTGTCTTCATCTTTAGTAAATGTCCTTTTTTTAATTGATAGTGTGTCATGTGCAATGGGGTTACTGGTGATAGCATAGAGGGCATCATCGTGCAATGAGATTATGGTGTATGAAGTTTTGGATTTGCCTTGCTCTGTATATGACTGAGATCTTAGTTGTACTATGAACTCTTTATCTTACAAGCGTCTATTAATATTTGGTAGTAGTAGTTTTACCCCTACATGTTTCATGTGTAGTGAGATATTGTGTGCCATAGATTATCATGTGAAAGTATTGAACAAAATATTAATATTTATTATATTTCTATAAAATACTTGGTAAATAAATATATAACATATTTTGTATTATAACTTTGATATTTAATTACAAGATAATGTAAAAAGAAGACAATGTACAATGTAGTGAATATAATTAATTAATGAATAATTTGAAGGTAATGAATATTTGAATTGTAGAAAATAAAGATAATATAACTAATGAAAATTATATCTCTTTTTTAATTTTGTATAATGAATACATTTGTTTTAATAAAGTGGCGTACATACTTTTCATCCATAACATTGAAGTCATTGATTTATTTTTTTTAATATTCATTCGTTGTTGAGATAAATTGTTTTGGGAGTTTGTCAATGAGAATTGCTACAATTGCTGTCAATATAGGATGACAATAAATAATTTCAAATATATTATTACAATAAATATTGTTATAATGATATAGTAAAAATTAACTTACAAATTTCTTTAGAAGTTTTCATACATTGATAAAATTCTGAGAATAATGTGTAAACTTATTTAATTTGAACCAGTTGGATGTAACATCGTCAATTCTTTAGAAAGTGGTCATATCGTTTTATAGTCTAGTTGTAATTGTATTTCTGATCAACAACTTTGTAATTAGGTCGCGCAAGTCTGATATTGTTGAAAGAACAATTTTGCCGATAAAAAAATAGTATAATATTTATAAATAATTTACAATTGTGCGGTTAAGAATACATACAAAAAATATTAATACCATAATGATCTAAATCATTTCAATAGGCAAAAGAATAATTGAAATATTGAGTTTTGTTTTAAATAATCATAAGAAGATTAATTAAACGAAAAGAAAACTTAAACTAATTTTTTTTTAAAAATAAAAGTTCAAGAAAATGATTTTCAAATTTCATGATTTATAATATTTGATGCTGGATGTTTTGTATTTAGTCGGCTAATTATTTATAAAGTTTATGTTAAATTTTATATTGTATTTATTTTTTAATACTCCATATATTTTAACATATTCGTACTATATATTTAACAATTATGCCAATTTTGATTGGAATGGTGTTTAAACCTAAGACTTTTTTTTTTTTTTATAGAAACTAATGAGTAAGTTAAGAATAATAAATAATTAACGAAATATTTTGTTAAGAGAAGAAAATAATATAATAGAGGGTAAATAAAGAAAATCATAAAAGAACACTAAAATTAAAATAATATGAATCATTCATTTCATGAAACAATTACACCAATATTTTATTTTCCAGTTAAGGACCTAACATTATTGGCTCTTATTAGATTTGTAGATATATGGTATACTCACCATTTCAAATAAAAGAGTACATAAACGATATGATCCATCATGACCACGTTTCTGACAACTACGTTCTTCATTACAACATTTACACTGTGCTCTTCATATATACTATATGTAAGTCTACGAGACATTATTCATTTTTCCCTATCACAACAACAGGATGGTAATGCGTACGTGCAAAACTGTGGCAGAAAAGCTAATAAAACCGAAAGTATATATATATATATATTGTTCATACTTCATATATATCCAGGATTGGAGGTGACGATGATGATGATGTCTTTCTTTCGGAGAAATTCACGTCACTTAAACATGTCTGATACGAGGATATATCAGCATTGTTAGCTAGCTGTATCTACCACCACCTCTCGGCCGGGATGATGATCTGATCGGTCATCATATCATAAGATCTAGTGCATGTTGGCGTCGGCGCAGAACAGGTGGTGCACATGTCGTAGGGGCCGGTGCCGGGCGGCGCGGCGAGGCAATTCGAGTTGAAAATCCGGACCGCCGTGGGAGAGAGCTGCAGCGGCGGCGGCGGCCGGAGGGTAATTGTTAGGGTCGTAGAGGAAATTATGCCTGGCGGCTTCGTCCATGGCCGTGTCATCTTCATGGTTGCCCATGGCTGCCCTCGCTACTGTCACGTCTCCAAAAATCATCATTCTTTGCAAATCTCCCCCTCACCCTCGGCCTGCTATCCGCCAGTGTTTTTCTGCATGCATACTGTAAATTTGCAATAAGTTAAAGAGTTCAATTGCACTATTTATAGATTATACAGGATTACGGTAATATGTTTAAGAGTTTAATTACACTATTTACAGGTCAGACAAGATTATATTGCAGTAATTTAAAGAATTTCAGAGTTTAATTACACTATTTACCGGTCAGACAGGATTATATTGCAGTAAATTAAAGAATTCATAGTTATAATTACACTATATACAGGTCAGACAGGATTATATTGCAGTAAATTAAAGAATTCTGAGTTTAATTACACTATTTAACAGGTCAGGGATTATATTGCAGTAAATTAAAGAATTCAATTGCACTATTTACACGTTATACATGATTACAGTAATATGTTAAGAGTTTAATTACACTATTTACAGGTCAGACGGGATTATATTGGTAATAAATTAAAGAATTCAATTCACCATTTACACGTCAGATATGATTGCATCGAATGAAATTGCAGTAAATTAAAGAGTTCAATTGTGGGCACTATTTCCAGGACAGACGAGATTGTAGTAAATTAATTAAGAGTCTAATTGTGGTATTTATATATATGCATTGTATAATATACCTTGATTTTCTTGCTGAAATTTCTCTCATTTCTCCTTCTTCAAGTATCTGTGGATCTTCTCCTTCCCTTTCTTCAACAGAAAGCTTGCCTACCTTGAAGGTGGAATCTTCCAAGCATGTGATGTCTGATGCCAATGGTGTTGAACTCCCAGCTCCACTTACCAAATGCTGACTCTCACTGCTTAATGTCTTCACAAACCAAAAAATAATATGAACAAATGTATAAATTTAATGGTTTATGTGGGAAGTAATTAAAAAAAAGTTTTTATTTTATTAATTAATTAATGTAATGGTTTTAGTAAGGGAGAGTGGTATTTTTTTAAAAAAAAATATTAAATTTGGTTTAAATAATATTTTATTATAATTTATATTTGACCAAAATTTAAGTAACAAACTTTTGACAGTTAGTTGTGGTTAAATACCTGAAATTGTCACTAGCGCAGTTGTAAACACGTGGAATGTTATCAGGGCAGAAAAGTCTAGTGTTATCTCCTTGAAACTCCAGGTCTTGAGGCGGCAAATCCGCGCCGAGAAAGAAGCCCCGCCGGTGAAGACGCCGGAATTGTCTGCGGACAAGGCGGGGTTGAGGTAACTCGCGAGAGTGGGATCGAGAAGCGAACAAGAAGGCGACGAAGACGTGAGGCGCAAGTAAGACGGAACGGACGAGAGGCATTCGTCATCGTACACGATCTGCTGCGACGACGGCGGCGGCGGCCCCATGAGCTGCACCATTTGCTGGTCCGAAGGGTACGCGGCGAGGGAACCGTCTCCTCCTCCGCCGCCGCTGCGGCCGACGTCGGCGACGGGGATCTGGTGGCCGTCCAATGACGAGATGTCGAATTGATCGAGCTGGTTGGGGTGGTGGAGGAACTGCGGCGGCAGCGAGAAGTCGATAGACGCCGAGAGGTCGTTGTCTATGTCTTCTTGCCCGTCGAAAATGATGGACAGATTGTTGTTGTTGTCGGCGGCGGGATTTGACGCTTGATTAACGGCGGCGACGTCGTCCTTCCTGTCGTCGCCGCCGTTAAACGTATTCATGTCTGGCGTGAGCGGCAGATTTGTGGAGTACGAGGAATTCTCCTCGTAACCGCAATTGGAACTCGAACCCACCTCGGAATTCTGTATTGTCTCTGGGAATAATTCTGACTCGCTAAACTCCAATACTTGTGCACTCAACGGGCTTGTAATCTCATCCTACAATAACATAAAAAGACAAATACATTAACTTTCCGATCAAATACAACTTCCGAATTGTTCGTTCAATCTGATTTCTATAAATAATTTATGATACTTATTAGGTCATAAGTGTTATTTATAAAACATAAAAACGACTCAATAATACTCAATAGCATGAACAAACTACCAATAGGTTGGGTCCTATCATTTTATTATTATAGGTCTCAGCTTAGCAACAAAAATGTGCCTTATATTAAATTAATATGTATTTTTATAACTAAAATTTAAATTAAATAAGAGAAAAATACTAATGTGGAATAAAATTCATAATTTTTTTAAACAATTATACATAATCCTAGATGCATTCTTGCATTCATAAATCTAAAATAACCAATAACCACATCAGTGCTTTCATAAATAAAGAATTATAGTTTATAAAAATGAATAAATAAATCAAAATCAAATGAGCTTATAGAGAATTATAATAATAATAATAATAATAATAATAATATTATTATTATTATTATTATATTGTAAATAATAAAGTAATTTTTAATAAAAATTTATAAAACAAAACTTACAAATAAGAACATACCATAAAATCTTAATTATTAGGAGCAATCAATCAAAATACTCTAAACGTGATAAAAGATATTCATAATAAATATGAAACATAATTAATGGGATAAAATTGTTTGAATAAAAAATAAATAATAAACCACACATCTTCTATATTGATATCATGTTTATAAATACTTTTTTTTTTTGAAAGAAAATAATTTTTTCTTTTAGTTAAATCAATTTAAATTTTTTATAGATAAATTTGAATAGGATGACACACAATAGGACTTGTAAACTATATTGACTAGATAATATTTTTTTATATAAAAAAAAAAAACTAAACTATGTTTTAAAATATTTTTCATAACTAAATCACAAAATATATTACATATACATAACTCATCATAAAATATACAAAATAACACATATTCTAAATATAAATAGTAAATTACTCGAATAAAAATAAATTCAAAATTTGATATGAATCACAAATCAATCTATATTATAAATTTCACTATAATTATAGAAATGTAAAAAAATCACAAAGTTACAAATTAAATTTTAGAAAATACAAATTAGAAATATAAATAAATTTCATAAGTTACAATTTTAATACTAATAATAATATCCCTAAATTCACCTACTATGAGAGGAAAAATTTAATGTAATTAAACTCTTGAGCATAGAAATCACAAATCCTACTCACTCAGTTAACTTTTAGTTCGGTAACATTAATTTAATAATTTATACTAATTAAATTATTATACGAAACATCTATAGGATATATAAAAGGTAATGAAATAGGGTGGTGGACCTCCTTTTAAAGCGTGGGCCCAACC
Source organism: Ipomoea purpurea (assembly GCA_009835305.1). Taxonomy (NCBI): domain Eukaryota; kingdom Viridiplantae; phylum Streptophyta; class Magnoliopsida; order Solanales; family Convolvulaceae; genus Ipomoea; species Ipomoea purpurea. The sequence goes on from VALG01000849.1 coordinate 9,297, forward strand.
TGTCCTTGCCCAGGATCGGGCCTGAGTACCAAGGGAATCAAGGATTTGAAGATGAAATAATAACTTTTGGAGCAATTAAGAGAAAACATAACTCCCATAAACAAAAACATGTGATGTGTTTGTGTGGCCTATTATATAGCTCTAGCTACTAGCTGCAAGCCCATCAACTTGGGTGTCCTAAGAAATGAATCAAGGAATCAAAATATATGCATCCACGAAAAGATCATCACCAGGCCAAAAGCTAAATATTCCATTGTAATCCAACAAGAAAACAACCTTCAAAAATGTTCATGAATCAATCCAAAGTTACGTTCCCTCTCAAGAAAACGATAGGTTCGTGAGCAAATTATATTAAACCTCCCAAAGAATCTCGATCTCTTAAGAAATGGTCATCATCATGATTGTTTTTACGACGTGTTTGAATTTACCATATTCCTATAATAATCTTTTTTATTTAAAACATGCATGAAAAACATCATGATAGATATATGAACATGATTATATATACCAGGTAATAATTAGTTAACCTAAATTACTGCAGAACATGAATTAGATTGAGGCAAAACAAGTAATACCAAGATTTGGAAAAGATTTGAGGATCGATCAGCTAGCAGCTTAGTCATATGATATGATGATGATGATACTGAAGATCAGATGATGAAGAAGAAGATGAAGGATGGAGATTGAATTATATATAGGAGGTATATATATAGGAACAAAGAGGAGGAGGATACAAGTACGTTAGTTATATTATGGCATTATATATATATTTTATATTCAAGATCTTAATCAATTGTTAACCATATCATTTAAGACATTGTCCAAAAAACATGGGCGAGAAAAAGACGGAAATGGAAAAACCCCGTCGAGAATTATGGAGATAAAAAAACATGTGTTTCATTCTTTTAACGATATCCACAAGTATATCAATCAAAACGTGTAGAAATTTCATATATATACATATATATATAACACGAAGAATTACTTACAACAAAAACAAAATAAACTTGAAAGGCTCAAGACTCTCCAGTTCGTATTCATTCAATTCATAATGCTCACAAACATATATAACAAACATGAAAAAAACATCATCGTATTCTTACCTTAATCAACTTCATATTTGGAAAACGGGGGAGAAAATCCATGTAATAAATGGACAGGCTGCTAGGAGGGGAGATTTAGAAGCTAATTAAGTAAATTAAAAGAGACATAGAATTTGTAAGAACAGTAAATTGTCAGGTTTTTGAGAGAGACGAGGAGGTTGGGGACGAAGGGCAGTATAGATATATATATATATAAGGTGGTCTGTTTTGAGTGGAAAGAATATAATAATTAAATTTGTTTTTAGTTTAAACTGCAATTAATTAAATTAGATAGAAAAAGAGTCCACATACGGCATACCTGAAGTCAACGGACCAATCATCACCATAATAAGCACCACACGTGTGAGATTGTCGATCTATGTGGCACCATGCATGTTGCTGACATGGCAAGAATTTCTAGATGATTTAATTCTCTTTGCTCCATCATTTAAATATTATTATTCTAGAACATTCACAACATTATTTTTAATTACTTTTGTGTAACAATTACACTAATTTGCATTTTTCAAAAAAAATATTTTCAAAAAAAAAATTATTATATGTATTTTCTTATAGATTTGGATTGATTAGATATTTTAATTTTATGTTTATTAATGTAAGTGTATGTACTGCCCAGGACCTTGTGGTCTAGTAACACGAACTTGAAGTAGGTTCGAGTTTTAGTTTGAGATAATATTGACTTTTTGCTTTATAAATAAGTTGAGAAAGTAGTTATAAACAAATACTGTAACAGAGTCACTAGTACTAAAAAACAAAAGTGTAAAATGTATGTACTAAATTTGTTAAAATTAAAATTTTAGAAGTTTAACCTTGATTTATTAAATGTTAAAATTTGTAATTAAGTTGGGGTGATAACCCTAATGGCCTGAAATATTTATAGTTAAATTAATTATTTGTTTAAACTCAATTAACTCGAAACTATTTAAATGCAACAATTTCTTTTCCAAAAGGTTGAATTTCTAATCCCAAAGCCTCCCATGATTTTGAGAGGATGTAAAATTACGGTGACTCAATGACACAGGACTCATAAGAAATCCCATTGTCCATTTTAAACATAATTTTCACATTGTAATCGCTGTAGAGATTCGAACATTGATATCTTCTCTCAAATACATGTTTATAACGACAGTACCAGTGAGCTATTCGTAGGAACAAATAGAACCTGAGGAGCCCAAGTGACCTGAAACTGGGGTTCTATGTGGGGGGTGAATAATCATATTTAACCATATTATTATTTTTCTTCCATACTATCAATATTGATTAAAAATAAATTCCACAACTATACTTAGTGCACGTATATGTTTACAACTAAAAAAGTTTATAGAACTTTTTAATATATTCTTATGATAAAATTATTGATATTAATTCTTGGTTCAAAGTAAAAATAAATATTACTAAAGCAAGCCAAATATATATAATCTAAAATTACTTTGTTGAAGTTACAAGATAAGTAGGAAGAATAATATCATGAACAGTGAAAAAGTAGAAAAAATTAAATAAAATAACATTTATATCCACACAAACAATTATTGATCAAACATTATATTTATATTATTTAAACGAATACCTCATATGTGAAATAAAGTGAACATATTTTTGTACATAAGTCTCTATTAGGAAATGATAAGTTAATTTTACCCAGTTCAGAATTTATTAAACTTGTTAAATAGTAGGGTGATGATATACTAATAAATACCAACAATGTCTGTATATATTCTGCCTTATGTAAAAAAGAACGGCATATGTTTACCCGTGGTATTTTCAGTGCCCATAATGTTTTAGTCTTAGTTTAGCCTTAGGGGAACCGGCAAACTAGAGTAATATGGGTTTCACCCTGAGGGTAGGGTATATATATATATATACCATTAATACACGTAATTATATTTATATTCCCCCCTAAACCACTCAACAAGAGCACGCACGAGGACCCATCAGTATCACCATGAGTGTGCACCTTTACATTAGTAATTTTTTTTAAACATATAATTCCCTCCCAAGGGTGATATTTGGTAGACAATGTTTTAGTTCTATAGGAATTCGTATCGAATGATTGGGTATTGTTTGGTTGAATGTTAGGTGTGTTAAGAACCTAAATTATGGATTATCAAATACCAGAGGGTGGTGACTTTAATGGAAATTCATACCCAAATGAAGAAAGGTAAGGGCATAAAAATATAATCATCTCCTTTCATTCCCTTATTCATTCTCATCATCTTTGATTAGTACTTTTAGATTTTTTTTTTTTGTCATATTGGTATTTTAGATGTCTTATTTGATTAGAATTAATTGTCTTGATTTTGTGTTGTATTTTTAAATTCTTTTAATTTTAACATTATTTAACAAGGATTATTGATAACCAAACAACATTATTGATAAATCATTGACATCCAATCCTAATTACTAAACATGTAAAATACCTTTCATAAAACTCATTATCATTATTAAGTATTTTTATACACATTTCGATTTCGATTTTTCGTGCGAACCAAACACACCCTCAATTTTGTGGATATTTAGTTTGCAGTCGTACGTGTGAAGCCACATCCTTGATTCCATATGTTTGATATTTTAGCATTTAATATCTCATTTGTACGTCGTCCGTACAGTACCACGTTGTTGTCTTTAGCGTGGAATGGAGTAGCAAACCAAAAAGGTTATAATTTATGATGAAGGATTAAACTATAATAGTCGAAATATAATTCCCTTTATTTTCAAAGACCCCGGAGCATCATTAAATAAAAAATAAAAAAATAAAAAATAAATAAATAAAAGGAACGATATATTCTATATGTTATAATTTTCCTACTTTTTTTGAAACATATAATTTTCCTACTAATTAAATAAAAAGTGAGAATTTATTTTTAAGTGTCATTTTTATATTTAGTTCTTAACTAATAATTTGAGGCATGTGCAGTTCAATTGGTTCCTGGGTGATAAATTGTGAATAAAGACACATGATCGAGCCTTAACAGTCGTAGTATGAGAGTTATACCCAATATTATAAGCTCCTTGTGGGTAACAGATACTAGTCCTCCGACTTAATTGACCACTTAGTAACCGTGATTTTACCCCTCCACTATTTTGTCGGAACGAGGTGCGGGACCCGATTGTTGAATCACTAAAAATCCTTCCAACACACCTAAATAGGATATTGTGCACCAAAAAGGATAGACGGTTTACTCTCCACTTGATTGTAATTTTTATAGTTCGATCTACTTGTTTATCATGATTACACCACACCATTCTAGTTTTTTTAGAGGAGTCTTAGTTTCATATTATAATCACATAACATTTGAAGATGTGAAAATTGAAATGAGTATTGCCCATATTTGCGGTTCAATAAATGTAAATTTCTAAAACTTAATTTTTAGTTCATTTCTTATAAAAAATCTCAATTCCCCAATTTATATTAAATCATATGAGATTGCACTAAAATACTGCTCATTTCTCTTACATACTTGCACCAAAAGCCCCTTGTAGCCTCTTAGATTCGGAGAAGATGTGAAAATTAGTAACAAATAATAAATGTCAGGATTGTCATTTAATAAAGTTGACATAAAATATAGGTAGTTTATGGTAACAATGGCTGTTACGCCTGATAGCTGTTAGTTGTTAGCTGATCTTCCTGTATAATTAGAGGGTATAAATAATATTGATAACCATTGCTGATAGATCATAAAAATGTTTGGATAAATTAGCTGTTAGGCTGATAGCGTTTGGTAAAATAATGTTGTTTTCTCAAATATAATAATTGAAAAGTTTATTTGGAATTAACTTTTCTGATTTTTAGCCTTTTAATGCAAAAACTAATTAACCAAACATTTATATTGAATTTTAAACTAAATCAATATTAACAATTAATAAATGATTTCAAATAAGCTAAAATCTGGCCTATAAGCCAATTTTTTACCAAACAGGGGCATAGTAACATTTTTTATAGTTGAGAATTAAATAATAAAATATCACCGATAGTCAAGGGCTACTCCATAAATTGAGTCTTTGAATTACGAAAATTGTATGTTTTTAAAAATATGAAGTTAATCTATTTGTCCTATTGTTATAGATGTTTTATAGATAATTAATTTTTTTTTTCAGATTACATTTTAATATTGGTTATAAGTATTAGTCTTGTAAAAAAAAAAAAAAAAAAAAAAAAAACACACACACAGTACGCACACCACACACACACACACACACACACACACACATATATAATACTATATTATATATAGTTAATATATTATATATAATATATAATAGTATATTATAATTACAAGTGAGTTGATATACCTATTTTTTTTTTTTTAAAAATCTCTAATTGGAATATTGAAATGAATCTTGTATTTACCAACATTTAAACGATTTTTTTGTTGACGAATGACCGAAAATTTTCATGACAGCAATAAACACTATTGATCAAGGGATGAAATGTTCTAAAAAAGATTAGAAGTGACTATCACCTATAAATCTAGGACCAAAAATAAATTAATCTAAAAATATGATACATCCATTAAGTTTTACTCTATATATATTTGATGAAAAATCAAAAGGGGAAAAAAAAAAGGTTAAAATAAAAGTAACCAGAAATTACACATAAAATTCATCTGGACCATACCAATTAAAAAAACACACACACAACAAATTAACTATATAGTTGAAACAGTTGCCAATTACATCGTTATTGATGGCATCTAGTTACACTCTTAAGTTTGGTGCTCATAGGTTGAATCTTAGTGATGGAGGCTTAGATTTTTGGGTGAGAAGATTTTGAGAAAGTAAGGATTAAATTTCTTTGGACTGAAAAATGTTTGAGATAAGTAAAAAACAGATACTACGTTAGTTGAAAATCATGAGTATTACTCATTATAAATGTTGATGTGAGTTAGTTTTAAACAATTATTTTTTTCCATTTTCATTTGTATTGACATGTACAAACCTTAAAAGAATTAAGGAATAATGGTCAATGATACGTCATTGAACTATACCACTATAAAATTGCAATTAGATCATTGAACTAAATATGCAATTGGGTCTCTGAATAACCAAAATGATACAATTGAATCCAAATGACCTGTTACTTGTTTAATTTGCTGACATGGAGGTTATAATGATTAATAATAAATTTTATTTCATTAAATAATTTTAATAACAATTTTTTTTTATAAAAAAAACGCATTCGTTCCAGGTCGGAGATGAGGAGGCCAGGTCTTCTTCGTCTCCCATGTCGTAGAAGAAGGGACGTCTTGTCTCTGGCATCACTGGAGAAGAAGACGTCTTTTTTTTAATTGTTATTAAATTATTTAATGAAATAAAATTATTATTTTATTATAACCTCTCTTCAACAAACTAGACAAGTAAAACAGGTCACTTTGTATTGATTGTTGAGTTCAATGATTGCTAATGCATTTTGGTGTATAGTTTGATAGCCTATTTAACCCTTATTCCAAGAATTAAAGGTCTCTTCCTTCTCAAGTCAGATCGAGACGAATAAAGAGTGGTTCTTGTCTCTAGACAAAGGCTCTTCATCTCAGGTTTAATTTGGATATATATGAATTCGAAGAGCATCACTACGCCTCCAATCAACCTTTAAAAATTACATGCATGAAGTACGATAATTAGTATATTTGAATGAAGAGATATAGAGACACATGTCCCAAACAGATTACATAAAAGATCTCATCATGGAGCATCTATATATCTTTGTCACCATCGATCTTGTACGCTAAAACATGGCTCAACAACCCTTTTCAAATTTCCTACTTTTCAAGACTGTGTTTATGCTAATCTAGACAAGTAACAGTTTGGGTTTGCTCGTGATTATACCAAAACTGGCAGCCATGGCTACTTTCTCTGAGAATATAGTCTCTTTGCTTTTTGCCGGTTTTTGGCAAACATTCAATTCCTGCTATACATTAAAGCTGAGCATCCTTGTGGTGGGGGTCAGATCAGGAAATTGGAATCAAATATTATGAAACAAATTCCTAACATTATATTAGATGTATGTACTAAAGTTTTGATTGGGCTTCAATCAATTACAAGCTCTGATCTGATCTTCTACTCTTAGCTTGCATCTATGCAAAGTTGTTGGAATAATGAGCTACCAAGCACTCACTGTTGGCTTAATTCACGTAATAAGAAATCATGATTTTAATTCATTCAATATATATAGTTTGGATCTAATCCACATAATCATCAGTAACTCAGTAGTTCAACAAATAAGGTCAAATGTCGATACACACAACATATATATTTGTGGACATAATCTCCACGCTGTCACGATTGAGTTTTGAACATGTCATTTTCTTGTTAAGTGATATGTATGTGACAAGATAATAGGCTGGCACCCGACCCGGATCACAAATGGGTATCTGACTCAGCATCACATGGGAATCGAACGGGCAGAACTCCAACGGTTAGGAATTCCAACAGGTGCCACTTTTACTGTAATTGAAGCCAGCATTGAAGCCCCCATATTGATGATAGAGAATTAAAGGCTAGGCTCCCCATTTATGTCCCATGTTGTTACTATTAGGACTCTAAGTATAAATGAGGCTCTCCTCAGCTAGCAAAGGACATTGTATTTTCTATACTGAGACAAAAGCAATATAACTATTATTACTCTCTTACGACGTTATTATTAATATTATTATTACCGGTAACATTATTACCGTCAGTATGTTTCATAAGTCTTCTAGTATTTGTTATAATACATTATTGAATTAAATTGAATCAAGTAAACTAATATTTATTTTGAACTAATTTTTATCATAAATTAAGATTTGTCAAATTCGTAATAGTTTCTTGTGTGCGAGATAATCCTATGTGAAATGGAAATACTTTTTTGACTAAAATGTACGGTAATATTTTTTATATATGAATAAAAAAAATATTACATGTTTCACCTGAAACGATCTAATTACACAAGACGTATTCACACAATTAAAAGTAATTAGGTTATATCAATTTTCACAAAATTAATTTTAGATGAAATACATTATTTGTTTAGGACGACGAGATAAACTGACAAACACTATTTAAGAATATACATTAGGTAAACTCTACTGTTCTCATGCATAATAGCATGTAAGCCTAACTATTAAATTGAAAAAAAAAAATTATATAATGAGTTCAACCAATAAGGTGTTGACACAAATCAAAATATTGTAATAAATTCAAAAGTGATGTGATGATCATCAAGAAAAGCTCATAAGGTAGTGAACAGAAACTCCATAAAACAGAGAATAATGATGACTTTCTACCTCTAGACCAGTGCACTTCAACTTAGGCTTTAATTTTTCTTTGTCTTTTTGTTTTTTAATATCTTTTTTGAGCTTATTCAAGTATTTTGTACTTGTAGTACTAGCGAAACACTGTAATTATCAAATCTCACAACACCTTAACTTATGTAATTAAATTTATCATAACTATTTTAATTTGTCTATGATCAACTTTAGTTACTAAAAAACAAAAAAAGGTGTTAGTTCAGTGAGATTAGTTAATTGTTTAAATATTAGGGCATGCAGCAATCGGAATAAAAAAGTCTTGACTCGATTAAATTAATCTTATTTCATAATATATATTACACATGCAATATTAAAAATACTAGTAGGCCATTTTTTATGAATTTATAAGAACAAATACAAAATTAATACTTGTAGAATCTTTTGGACGTATTGTTTTTTTTTTTTTTTTTGAAAGGTAAAAAGCAGATATATTAATTACCAGAAATTAACTGTTGAATACATGAATTGAAGGATATACTGAAAACCAACTACGAGGACTGAGAAGAAACTTCTCTTGCCAAAACCTTTTTTGGGATGTAGGATGACAATTATTAAATCCATAATCTTTGGTGGAGCATCTTAATAATCTTTTTTCTAAATGATTACTCTGATTAAGGATATTCTTCAACAAAATTAATGAAATGAACATAATAATATATACTCCCTCATAATTGATTTGACCGACTAAATATGAAGACATAATTCCCCACCATTAATTAGTTGAACATACTAAATAATCAATATTTGGTTCCAATTATAGTCCAACTAAAGGAATAACTAATGAGAACATAACTCTCCATCATAGTTGGACATACTAAAAGAACAAAATATACATTCCAAAACCAAGTTAGAATTTGGCGCAAAAGATACATTTTAGTATTAGATCCCAAAAGAGATATATCATATCACGTAACTTACTAGTTCAATGAACCAAGTAAGCTTCGTGGATCAAGTATTAAATGTGGCTAAATTTTGGGAAGTGATTAAATACATGTTTTTACCAATGCAAACCATGACACTTAGAATTATAATTGAGTTTGTAATAAAATTATTATTCAATAGGTTGATGGATTTATTGACATAAAACTTGCAGTCGTTATATTGTGCACCAGGATGCACAATGCATTGTGCGCCCTGGTGCAAAACAACGTCCAATGGTATGTTAAAGATTTATTGGTAGGACTTAATTACCAATATTAATAGTCATGTAAATGAAGTGGGTAATTATACCAATGTACCAAATATAGCATATTACCAAGAAATAACTATTATTATGAAAGGTAATAAATGAGATTAGCCCAAAACTTAATAATAGTAATTAACAATGACGATTAGCTTAGTAATAACTACAGTAAAGACAAAACTGTAATTAAGGGATGCCAAATACTAATCACAATAATTAATCATGACTATTTATGATACTTAGGAATATGAAGTTAGGATAATGACCAAATTATCATTATACAAACAATATTACCAATCACTTAATATACAATCCCTGTTCTTTTATTTTCTTTTCTTTCTTAATATACAATCTAAGGAATGTTAGGTGCCTTGCCTTAGCCTAACATGACTTGTAATCACTGATAGAGTGATAGGAATTAGAAGTCAAAGTGAAAGAATGATGAACAAATTAATAGTATTAAACGAGGTCAATCTTAGGATTGCATCTTGTGAATTCATTCATAATTTATTTTATTTATTTAAAAAAAAAAAAAAACATGTTTGACTAAGATTCATTATTCTGCAATAATTTTTCAGTTCTGGTATAGTATATCTGTATCTGTATATGGATCCGTTATTTAGTATGTCAATCTGTACTTTTCATTAGATGGGTGAGCCTTGTTGCAATGCAATTTTAAAATGATTTTTAAAATACTATCCGTTGCTCCAAAAATAATTTCTTAAAGATACTCTCTTTCTTTAGCTCATAAAATGATTTTTAAAAATACTCTCCTTTGCTCCTAAAATGATTTCTCAAAATACTCTGCTTTCTTTTGCTCATAAAATAATTTTTTTAAAAAATATATTCTCCTTTGCTCCTAAAAATCATTTTTCAAAATACTTTCTTCTTTAGTTCATTAAGGGTCCGTTTGGAAAGCAGGAAAATGACTTCTGGGGAAAATGACATTTTCCGTATAGAATATTTTCCTTTTCCAGGGTGGGTTGTGTGCATTTGAAGAAGACGGTGTTGTTGTGGTGTTTGGTTATTTTCTGGAAAAGTGAGGTTAGAAGTGGTTATAATTAGAAGTATGTTTAGGATGTTATTTGAGTCTGAATAAGGTAGAAGTGTCATTTTAAATGTGATAATAATCAGGAAGAAAAAAAGAAGAAATCAAAAAAAAAAAAAAAAGAAGGAAAAAGTTATGCTTCTGGCGAACTGGTGTTCTGTCAGATTTTTAAAAAAAATTTAAAAAATGAAAGAGGAAGAGGAAGTCATTTTCCGCCAATTGGGTTCATTTTCCCGCAGTCCACGGAAAATATTTTCCGTTGACTGGATTTTCCAGGTGTAGCCAAACACAAAAAACCCGAAAAATGACTTCCAAAAGTCATTTTCCGGATTTTCAAAGACAAAGCCTAAATGATTTTCTCAGAAATACTCTTCGTAGCTCATAAAATGATTTTCTAAAATATCTCTCCTTAGCCTCATAAAATGATTTTTTAAAATACTTCTTAGCTCATAAAACGATTTTTAAAAAATACCCTCCTTTGCACTTAAAATGATTTTTTAAATTACTCTCCTTAGCTCATAAATGATTTTTAAAAATACTCTATTTTGCCTCCTAAAATGATTTCTCAAAATACTCTCCTCAGCTCATAAAATAGTTTTTAAAATACTCTCTTCTTTAGCTCATAAAATGATCTTTTCAAAATACGGTCCTTTGCTTCTAAAATAATTTTTTAAATACTCTCTTCTTTCTAGCTCATAAAATGATTTTTCAAAAATACTCTCCTTTTACTTCGAAAAATATTTTCAAAATACTCTATTCTTTAGCTCATAAAATGGTTTTTCAAAATACTCTCCATTGCTCCTATAATGATTTCTTGAAATACTCTCTCCTTATTCGGTATTTATAAATGAGTTTTGTTCGTGTGGGCTAGGCATTTTTGTCTTTATGGGCTCAGATTTTTTTTTGTTTTGTTTTTTGGCCCTTAAATATTTTGGCCTTCATATTAATCTAACTTGCTGCAACCGGTAATTTATATCGTGCACTAGACGCGCAAAATGACGTCGTTTGCACTCTTTTTTTTTTTTTAATTCAGATTTTCTGTATTTGCTGTTAATTTTTTTTTTTTAAAAAAGAAATTTATGTTTTGAAAATGTACATAATTATATATTAAAATGTATATAATGATATTGAGAATGTACAAAATTGTATAACAGAATACACATAAAATTTTAACTATTAAAAAAAAATTGCATGTTTGAATGTAAATAAATGATAAAATAATGTACATAATTGTATACCAGAATATACATAATTATATAACATAATGTACATAATTATAAAACAATAATAACACATACACTCTGTTGCGTCGACTTCCCCAGCCACAACTTTAACAAAACATTCTCCACGTATACTATTTTTCTCAAAGCGAGAGAGGCGCTCAAAAAGAGAGACAGATCGCGAGATATACTGGCTACCATGTATATCGAAGCAAGAGAGAGCACGTGGGGTCTCCCTTTGGGGTCTTCTTCTTATATTTTTTTTAATTTTAATTTATTTTGTTTATCATTTGTGTTTGGATTATTATTATATTAACGGATTATTGCAACCCACAAATAAAATATAACGTATTATATTATATTAACATCAATTTATTTTTTTGGTGGATTATTCTTTAAATACTGAATATTTTTTTATAAATCTTTGTATTATGATAATTCAATATAATTTTTATCAAGGGTTTATATATGAAGAGCGTATATGTAGGTATGTTCAGTGTTTGTTGACGATAGTACCGTCTTCGATCAAAGGCTGATCGGAGCGACTTTTGTGAAGTACTGCATGATCTCAGTATCAAATATTCTGAGTGTGGCTCACACTAGCGTTTTATTAGAATCAGCGAGACGATAGTTATTATATGTGCTTACAGAAAAATAATATTCAATTTACGAGCAGTAGATCAAGTTTACAGAATCCGTGTTACTCACCAGATGCTGAAGTTATTCAAATCGAAAAAAGAGACTAACAAAAGATAATGTATATATTATTAAACATAGTAGGTCAGCAATATGTAGATAGTATTTCGGTGAGGAGTATAAATATCCACTATCAAAATTTCGTTATATAAGGCAATCAGAATTACATTATTCTGTATATATATGAGTAAAGCATAGATATATGTCCAAAATAGTAGCGCAGTCTGTAAAATGTTGTTTATATGTTATTTCTATGAAAGTCTTCCTCAATTCTCTTACAATCGAATATAGGAAGATTTATACTTATATCTTGTAATTATATTTACAAAACGCTCCTCTATCTTTTATACTCTATATCTGATAGGACTATTACGAGAAACCAAAATTGGTTCTCCATCCAAGTTAACGTCTATATTTGGTAAGATATAATCTGAATTTCTAATATATAAGTCCAACAAAAATCGAGGCCTGCTCGAAGTGTGACTTTCAATTGAGAACGAAAAAAAAGGAAAAATCACTAACCCAGAGCTCCAATGATCCCTTAGAGCTTCGTAGATCGAGAATTTGTTCACAATGTTACATATCTTTGATGCCTCGATCTCTCTACGGGGCTACCGATATAATCAAGAATTATTTAAAATAAAAATGAATATTCATATGATAAATATAATACTATCTCTAATAGAAAAAAAAATTGTAAAAATTCGATCATTTTATTAAGCATTTTAACTTTATATCGAAACACACTAATCCAATCAGATCCGACAACCGTGTATGACTAACCTGCCATTCAATAAGAACATGTCTCTCCGACTAATCCTCGTCTAAAACATAATGACAACACATGAGTCAGTTACGAGTAATCCTCTGTATCCAAGCATACTGCCCGCATGTCTTATATAATAAAATGCACCACCGGTAACAGTTAAATCTCGAACAAAGGAACGGTAAATAGGGCATAGGAGGTTGGCTGATATATTCATTACATGATTTAATTGCTTATTCTTTTACATAGGAATCTATTTGACATTCGTCAATTTAATTTTTTAACATTGACTGAGTTAAATACAAGCGTAATTGCCTAATTAGACAAGCAAATATAGTCTATAAGTTTTAATCATATAGTAGTAACTAGAGAAGAATCAGATATGCTCCTCTTCTATATTTAACACTTGAATTTAGTTTCGTGGTGAAAATTGAGGCACTTCACAGTAGTAGATAAGCCGTATTTTACACTTGTGCCAATTATATAATTTATTTCTCTTCAATGTTATCAAATATTTTTTATTTTGTTTTCTATGTTTTCAGCCTTTAATCTTTTTTAATTAATAATATAACGAATATTGTTCTTTTATTATTATTTTTTTTGAAAGGAGCCTGCTCGGCATTTATTCAAAATATGCCTGAAATAGCGTTTGGTGGATCGGAATCCCAATACATAGCAACTGAATGAGTAAAAGCTGTAGATGCTAAAGCGTGTGCTAAATAATTATCGAATATAGGAACATAATAAAGCGAGCAATAATCAAAAGTCAACATACTGGTCCTGCAACTGTCAATAGGCATAACCCAGATATTGGAGCGCGGCGAGCGTGTCGTAGACGATAGATATTGTTGTAGGGTCAAACAATCCGTAAACAGCTGGATCGACGTTTCCCGCACGTGCCCTTAACCAAAGACAAGACTTCCAAATTATTATTACAAGTTCTAAAAACAATATAGTACTAATTTACAATATACTTAGACTTAAAATTAAGGGCCCGTTTACTAACAGAAAAGGTTTTCTGTTTGCTATTATCTGTTTTGAAAATTCTCTGTTTTCAATTCTCTGTTTTTAAAATTCTCTGTTTTCAATTCTCCGTTTAATATCACAATAGCCCCCAAATTCAATAGCCCAACATAACCCCAAATTCAATAGCCAATAACCCTAATTCAATTATACAAAACACAGAACACAATATATGAAATCCCTTATTCCCTTCTCGCCTAACCAGAAACACAAAAAACATTCTGCGATGCCAAGGCGTCGAGTTCGACGGCTATAGATGAAAGAAGAGAAAGACGTCGCCCACTGTAGCGATGAAGAAGGAGAAAGGTGCTGAGTTTTGAAGCTCTGAGAGGGTGGTGTGATCGGTAGCATCAGGCAGTTTTTCTTTGCATGCATCATAGATTCTCCATTGGTTGCGTTCATTGAATTCTCTGCGATCAGAATTTTGTTTTGAAGCTTCTCTTCATATATTTTTCCATATTGCTTTGTCGTCCAGTGAGTCCAATGTTTCTTTGGGACTGCTTCAGAAGACCTCATGAATAGATGGTCCGCAAGCGAATTCATCATCTACGATTCCTTTCATGTTATTTGCTGCTTTCATATAATTTTATCCCCTAACCTCGATTTCAATTGATCATCTCGAAAGGCGGCGAGTTGATATCGTGACCTTTCCTGATTGGCGAAGAATGAAGAAGAAATGAGGGAGAGAAAACGCCGAGTTGGACAGTCACCCCTTTACCCTGGGATGGCGAAGAGAGTGAAGAAAAAGAGGAAGAAAGAAGAGAAAAACGGCTTGCCGAGGAATCGGGATGCTAGGACTGGTACTGTTCACGCGTGTATTTTCTAAGTTTGGAGACAAGTTTGAGTGTGTCTCTATTTTCTCTGAATGATTTGAGAGATTTTCTCAACTTTGAGAATTGAAAACATAACATATAAACACATTGCCTGTTTTCAATTTTAATTTTCAGAAATTTCCGAGAATTCCTCGGTTAGTAAACACGCCCTAAAGGTTTGCCACTGCTGAGGCACTACTTGAAGAAATAATTAATATGTAGGCCACGCGTATGACTATTCACTTATTATTGTTAGAGCTCGTATATTAATTATATTATATTGTGTCTATGTATATTGTGTAGCATAGAATGAAATGCCTTAGTCTTTAGGCGCTATTAATTAGGTCTCTTCTCTGGAGAGTATATTTGTATTCCAGATATTCAGTTATTGAATGATTAATCGCTTCTACTCTCGATCGATGATACCTATTACCCAAAAAAAAATTAAATTTACTTTGATATATAAATCCCTTGGGATGTGTGTGTTAGGTGTAATTAGGGTGTTACGTAAATGTCTTCATGTCTTTAATCTTGAAAAAATATGTTTAATCATGCCAAAGTACGTAAATCAGTTTCAAGGCATAGTTAATACAATGAGTAAAAATTTTGATATGAATGAATATGAATAGAGTAAGTACGCTAAAATATGGTTGTATATAAAGAAATTTTAAATAGTTGTAATTTACTCAAATAGTTGTTTGTATTTATTGACAATTTATTCATGTTATTATTATTTCCATTAATTTTCTTTAGTTTTTATATATTGATTATATTGTAAATTGAGATTGTATATTGTGCAAAAT
>VALG01000853.1:5000-10080 GCA_009835305.1 Ipomoea purpurea
ACGAGGGCGCCCAGGTTGCGGACTTATGCGGACGAGGGCGCCCAGGTTGCGGAAAGTTGCGGAACGTTGCGGAAAGTTGGGGTACGTGGGTGCCCAAGTTGCGGAAAGTTGGGGTACGTGGGTGCCCAAGTTGCGGACTTATGCGGAACGAGGGCAGCCAAGTAGCGCACAGTTGCGGAACGAGTGTGGCGAGGTTGCGGAAAGTTGCGGACTTATGCGGAACGAGGGCGCCCAGGTTGCGGAAAGTTGCGGAACGAGGGCACCCAGGTTGCGGACTTATGCGGACGAGGGCCCAGGTTGCGGAAAGTTGCGGAACGTTGCGGAAAGTTGCGGGGGTGCCGAGGTTGCGGAAAGTTGCGGTACGCCGAGGTTGCGGAAAGTTGCGGACTTATGCGGTACGGGGTGCCGAGATTGCGGAAAGTTGCGGTACAGGGGTGCCGAGGTTGCGGAAAGTTGCGGTACGTGGGTGCCGAGGTTGCGGACTTATGCGGAACGAGGCCGCCCAAAATGCGCACAGTTGCGGACTCGTGCGGAAAATTTCACGCAACAGAGGTTTACCCGCCAGCCACCCCAGTACTTTTACGACGGTTGCGTGTTGTGCCTTGGCCTATGTCGTTTTACCTCGTTCTCGTGCCAAAATGGCATATACATTGGTTTTAGAGCTTATTGTACTACTTAATTAGTGAGGCAAATGAAATGTCATATATTCATCTCACATTCCCAACAACCCCAAGTACTTGGCTAAGTCAGACTAGGGACTTTGCGGACAGCTGGGCATAAATTTGGACATCGTCGTTTTCAATGAAATAATCATCCAAACGCTTTGAAATTTAACAAGCATTGTTAAAATGCTCTAAACTAAAGGACCATGCAATAACCTCAGATTGGGAGGATCTTTGCCCAAGAGGTGCGCCTCATATGGTGAAGGTATTGCACAATAGGGGCCAACATCGACCAAGTGTTACGCCTCCATGCATGGGTTTAAATTGCAATCAATGTTCAATAATTAATACTTGTTATTCCCATTTTCATTCATCTTAATTCGTCTAATATTAAATTAAATACGTCAGATTCTATGCATTCACATTTAAGCTCAGATTATAAATACTTGTGAGTTCCCATGCATCACAATTTCAATTAAAATAATTAAGATAATTAATACTTGTGAGTTCCCATGCATCTAACATTCAATTCAAATAATAAATACTTCAGAGTTCCCATACATCATTAATTTCAGTTACCATAATAAATACTTGTTAGTTTCCATACATCATTGGTAAGGTGGCCGTCCACCGCCCCACCTCCGCCGTCGTTGGTCGTCTGCCGCCGGCGAGGTCCTCGCCGACGGGGTCGTCTGCCGCCGCGAGGTCTCGCCGACGGGGTCGTCTGACGCCGGACGAGGTCCTCGCCGACGTCGTCTGCGCCGGCGAGGTCGCCGACGGGGGTCGTCTGCGCCGGCGAGGTCCTCGTCTGCGCCGGGCGAGGTCCTCGCCGACGTCGTCTGCCGCCGGCGAGGTTCTCGCCGACGGGGGCGACGACGGTTGTCGTCTGCCGCCGGCGAGGTACTCGCCGACTGGGGTCGTCCGAAGCCGGTAGTTTTGTCCCGGGCATCGACTGCCCACCGATCGGGAATTTTTTTGGTGGCGCCGCCGACCGCCGGGAACTTGGTCGCCGACGGGAAGTTCGACAACGACCAACGGCCGCCTATGCGAATTTCTCCGGCAGTAAGTCCGGGAAAGAAGTTCGCCGGCACTTTACCATTTCGCCGAAAAATTCGCCGGCATGCCAAGGTCTTTGTCAAATATTAAATCAGATTTGTTAGATTCTATGCAAACTAAATTTAATTTAATATATCAAAAACAATAAATATATACTTCTGTAATAAAGATTAGTTTCAGACAATAAATATTGTTACTTTCCATGTCATCTAACTTAAAGTCAAATAATAAATATTGCAGGAGTTCCCATGCATCAAAAATTGAAGTCTAGATAATAAATACTTATTAGCCCCCATGCATGTCCTATTCCCATGCATCTAATTGAAAGTCAGATATTCAATATTGCATGAGTTCCCATGCATCATAAATTGAAGTCTAGATAATAAATACTTATTAGTCCCATGCACGTTCGCCGCACCGCCAGTTCGCCGGCACCGGCCAGTTCGCCGGCACCGGCCAGTTCGCCGGCACCGGCAGGGCCATTCCGCCCGTGGTCCATTCCGTTCCGCCGAGGGGAGGGGACATTCCGCCGGAGGGGGACCATTCAGCCGGTGGGGAGGGGACCATTACGCGCGGCGGGGTCCATTACGCCGGCGTCCGTGGTCCATTCATTTCGCCGGCGGCGTCCATTTCATTCAACACAACCACAAAAAAATAAATACAGTGGGCACAAACCGGCTACCTCGGCCAAGTGGAGCAGAACAACTCCAATAAATAATTGCAAAATTAAAAAATTCAAATAAATGAGAAAAAGGCGCATGCTTATCAGAGAAAATACCTTAGGCACAAATCCGCCCAGCCCTCGCCGCCACAGAGGTAGCCCACATCTTCGCCGCCATAGCCAAGCCCAGCCCCCAGCCTCGCCTCGCCTCGCCTCCAGCCTAAGCCTCGCCTCGCCTCCAGCCTAAGCCTCGCCTCCGCCTCAGCCTAAGCCTCGCCTCCGGCTCCAGCCTAAGCCTCGCCTCCAGCCTAAGCCTCGCCTCCCTCCAGCCTAAGCTCGGCCTCCAGCCTAAGCCCAGCCTAAGCCTCGCCTCGCCTCCAGCCTAAGCCTTCGCCTCCACAGCCGTAAGCCTCGCTCGCCTCCAGCCTAAAGCCTCGCCGCAACCGTAAGCCACTCCACAGCCTCGCCGCAACCGTAAGCCACTCCACAGCCTCGCCTCGCGCTCGACTCGACTTCCACAGCCTTGCCTCCATAGCAGCCTAGCCCGCCGCAGCGTCACAGCAAGCCTCACTGCAAGCAAGCCTCACACACACCAACACCATCCCCGCCGCAAGCAACACAACATCCTCACAGCGCCCATCGTCACAGCCCAGCCTCGGCCACAGTCTCGGGCTAGACCGACGCATGCGCTCGTCGCCCGTTTGCCGACCCGCAGTAGGGGCCTTTTGGCCCCCAAGGGCACGTGTCGTTGGCTAAGCCGCCGTGGCGGAAGGGTCACGGTGGCCGCCTTGAATTACAATTCCGATCGAGCGGCGAGCTGAATCCTTTGCAGACGACTTAAATACGCGACGGGGTATTGTAAGGGGTAGAGTGGCCTTGCTGCCACGATCCTCTGAGATTCAGCCCTTTGTCGCTCCGATTCGTCCCTCCCACCCCCTATCCAATCCGCCTTTCATCACTCATTTCAAATCCAACTCAATCAACACTATTACGCGAGAGGTTACAATTCCACGATTGGTTATGATGTCTAAGTGGTTAAGTGCTAAAATGGCTAAGTGTCCAAGTATTCACAAGTTTCAACTTCCGTGTACAAGTGTTTAGTGCCGCCCAAGTACTTAGACACGTTTCACTCGAAGTTCGTTGGTGGACGGTGCCTAAGTTGCGGACGAAGGTGGGTACGAGGTGCCTATGTTGCGTAAGTTGCGGACGAAGGTGGGTACGAGGTGCCTATGTTGCGTAAGTTGCGGACTTAGCCGCACGATGTTGCCTGAGTTGCGGACGGATGTAGTAGCCTAAGTCCGCAAGTTGCGGACTCATGCGGAAAGATGGTGCCCAAGTTGCGGGCAGTTGCGGAATGATGGTGCCAAAGTTGCGGACTTATGCGGAATGAGGTGTTCAAGTTGCGGACTTATGCGGAACGAGGGTGACTAAGTTGCGGACTTATGCGGAACGAGGGTGCCTAAGTTGCGGACTTATGCGGAACGAGGGTGCCAAGTTGCGCACTTATGCGGAAAGATGGTGCCTATGTTTCGGACTTATGCGGAAAGATGGTGCCTATGTATCGGACCTATGACGAAAGATGGTGCCTATGTATCGGACTTATGCGGAACAAGGGTGCCCAAGTTGCGGACTAATGCGGAACGAGGGTTCCCAAGTTGCGGACTTATGCGGAACGAGGGTGCCCGAGTTGCGGACATTTGCGGAACGAGGGGCCCAGGTTGCGGAAAGTTGCGGAACGAGGGCACCCAGGTTGCGGACTTGCGGAACGAGGGCGCCCAGGTTGCGGAAAGTTGCGGAACGTTGCGGTTGCGGAAAGTTGGGGTACGAGGGTGCCCAAGTTGCGGAAAGTTGGGTACGTGGGTGCCCAAGTTGCGGAAAGTTGCGGTACGTGGGTGCCCAAGTTGCGGACTTATGCGGAACGAGGGCAGCCAAGTAGCGCACAGTTGCGAACGAGTGGCGAGGTTGCGGAAAGTTGCGGACTTATGCGGAACGAGGGCGCCCAGGTTGCGGACTTATGCGGACGAGGGCGCCCAGGTTGCGGAAAGTTGCGGAACGAGGGCACCCAGGTTGCGGAAAGTTGGGTACGTGGGTGCCCAAGTTGCGGAAAGTTGGGGTACGTGGGTGCCCAAGTTGCGGACTTATGCGGAAGGGCAGCCAAGTAGCGCACAGTTGCGGAACGAGTGTGGCGAGGTTGCGGAAAGTTGCGGACTTATGCGGAACGAGGGCGCCCAGGTTGCGGAAAGTTGCGGAACGAGGGTTGCGGACTTATGCGGACGAGGGCGCCCAGGTTGCGGAAAGTTGCGGAACGAGGGCACCCAGGTTGCGGAAAGTTGGGGTACGTGGGTGCCCAAGTTGCGGAAAGTTGGGGTACGTGGGTGCCCAAGTTGCGGACTTATGCGGAACGAGGGCAGCCAAGTAGCGCACAGTTGCGGAACGAGTGTGGCGAGGTTGCGGAAAGTTGCGGACTTATGCGGAACGAGGGCGCCAGGTTGCGGAAAGTTGCGGAACGAGGGCACCCAGGTTGCGGACTCATGCGGACGAGGGCGCCCAGGTTGCGGAAAGTTGCGGAACGAGGGCGCCCAAGTTGCGGACTTATGCGGAACGAGGGCAGCCAAGTAGCGCAGTTGCGGAACGAGTGTGGCGAGGTTGCGGAAAGTTGCGGACTTATGCGGAACGAGGGCGCCCAGGTTGCGGACTTATG
>VALG01000855.1:0-34932 GCA_009835305.1 Ipomoea purpurea
TTACCATGGTATTATACATAAAACCATAACTGAGTAAGAGGTACGTATCGAGACTTTAGCTACCTTTACGATACTTATAGTCAAAATTTTCGGCCTATTTTGTTTAGCCCTCATCTTCTTGTAATTTACATTGGTAAAATAGAAAAAAAAGCGTACAAAGTATGGGGTTGGATACACTATGCAGTAAGCGAAGGAGAAATGCAAATTAGACGAATAACATAAACAGTGCCCAGTAAACGTCATAAACTTATAGAATGGATCTGAGCGAATCACCAATATCACCGATAAACGTAACCATGGGACCAAACCACCGCGCCGACTCACCTGAAAGTGACCCATTACAAACATCGTGGAAGTAAGTGAAATGTTTATCAAACGTATTAAGTTACGTCTGCAGGAAGCGACGGACGTCTATATATTTTATGGTACATCCAGATTTCCTGTGTGTATATACAACTCCAGTGTGAACATACGAATAATGTTATACTTAAGGAAACACTATATTCGTCTCGCATGCATTATCAATAACAAAATCATTAATTTCATATTCAGTAAAAAAATAATGCATCGATAGCTCATTTAATCAAGATAAATGGATTTATTATATGATTTGAGTCATTTTTATTGATTTATTTAAGTTCAATCTTTCATAAAAATTTAGTGTCAAAGAGGAAACCGTAACGTATTATTAGTACGCTATATCATGTAAGTCTAGATAGGATTCGGATTATATAAAGTTGGAAAAAAAAACAACAAACCCGACTTTTTCTTCATAGAATAACTATGCTCACAATTTGCCTTTAGTATGTTCTCCTTCTGTTTTTAGACCGCTGCTTGTGCACCGCTTCGTTACTCCATCCTCTTACTTGATGCCTCTCTTTACCCCTCCACTCCCGTTTTTGATCATTAATATCGTGTCCTCTAACCGCGCTTCACGTCTTTAGTTCGCTCTGTACAGCCCCCGTGCTTGCTTTGCGCTATCCTGCTTACAGAAGCCCCATCTATAGAAAATAACGGTATTTTAAGCCGATGTATTACAAATAAAAATCGTACAAATAAATCGATTATATATATCGGATAATTAAATTAAATAAAATGGTGAATATATCATGAGATGAGATGGACACTAAAAGAATTGATAGGATGGAGTGAATTACTTTAATAATATACTAGATAGAAAATAAGATAATGCAAGTAGGGAACGTACGTATACCGGACAAAGCTACCACTGTGGGTATGGTATACGCTGCACTCCGAAAAAAGAGTAGGTCTCAATGAGATGTCATCCGAAACTTGTGAATGTTGTCGGAGTCTGTCTAAGGTGATAACGTCGGAATGAAGCAGTACATGCGTCATTTGGTGGCCAGCGGTAATTTCTGAGCAAAATGACATCAGGTATTCACATAAACTAAATATATATGATTCAATATACAAAAATTATCATACTTAGATGTATATATATACGTAACAGAATTAAACATTAGTAATAAGACTTTTTTTTTATTTTTTCTTTTTTGATTGACAAAGGGTTATCACTCACCAAGACGATAGCAAGAAGAACTAATCCGCGCGTAATGATCGTTAGCAGACAGTAATGGTAGAGCGGATGGGACAATGTTGATAGATGAATCTGGGGGTGGCGGATCAGAAAAGAAAAATATGCCCACCATAACGGGAGCTAGACGGGGGAGTCAATGGGAGTTTTGCCTAAAATTGAGATCTGAAGTAGCTAGAGAATTAGAAGGATACATGTGCGAACCCTATGGCTACAGGTTGGACTTCATTTGAAGATTAGATGATTAGAGATCAAGTGGAGGAGTTATTCCGGTTATTTGTGTTTAAGTCTGATCTGAGAACGTATATGAAAGTTAAATGAAGAGTAGCATTAAAAAAAAAAAAAAAAAAAGTGAAAACAAATAGCGATTTGGCCATGAGAGGAGCTCATACATCAATGTATAAAAAGAAAAAAAATCTTATAAACGACATCGTTAAGAAAAAAAGTATCTGATTACGGAGTCGATTTAATTTGCTCATACGAGTTGTGGCTTTGTAATTTGGATATAGTTGAGTCACCAATTTGATCCAAACATTTGAGGGATTCAAAATTGAGGTCTAAACATATAGATGTACGATCAATTATATTTATTTACGCGCAGATAATTAATATGAAATGATTAAGTATAATACTTATAAAATCCTATTTTGCATTACTAGGTATTAGTAACGACAATCTAGTTGTAATTATCTGTTAGAAAATTTATAATGGTGATTATTTATTATTGTTAATTTGTACATTAGATATATTTTGATTACCTAGATGATGCGCAGTGACAGAGCTAATATTATTGTGGGTATCAGCAGATAACTTAATTAAGTCAATATACAATATATAAATTACTATAATAGCGGATAGATTGTGATTAGATGGAATTACAGTGATTAACAATACGATATTTATGTAGGACTATAGATATCAAGCTTAAATGATTATAAAAATCAGGAAAAGTTTAAGTTATATATTTTAAATTATAGTACTGGTAGGATACTAGTGTATTATTTTATTTTATTTATATTATGTTTTTGATTCAGCTATTAGATGTTCTTAGATCTGGATCCTAGACTATAATGAGGAGATAGCGATTATGTAGCTTTTATAGGTTTTTTTTTTACCTGTTGGAATGATTGTCAATTCTATATATGCTCTTTTTTATTCACATGCTTACTGGTGTCTATTTTAAATTGTAAATTTGTTTCTTACACTCTATGCTAACCAATATAAATATTCGCGGCTCGTTACGGTGTATTCACATTAAGTGAATTAGAAACCGATGGACGCCTCCATTAGATTAGTTCTGCACGAACGCTATTAATACTTTCCTATATGGAAGAGTTACTAATCCGTTTACTACTTTATTTTCAATCCACTTCTTAAATACTCGAACTTTCCCTGGTAAGGCGATATGGGTACTTTAAGTATTCAATATTAGAAATCCCAATTGCTACTAGTTTTCTGCACTCTACCTACCTTAGCGCTATAGCCATAGGGCGGGTGCTTGGGTCAGAAGTATCTCATACCCCATGTTGGACTGTGAAGAAGTAACATTAGTGGCCAACTTACGATGCCCTACACCTAGACATATACCTACTGTGCTACAGTGGGTCACTGGGATATACCTTACTCTTTTCTGGCTATCTGTATCTTAGAATTTGAGGGGATCAAATTACCTCTGGAAATGCCATCAACACAAATGAGAGAAAAGTAATTGTATTAAAGTATATGTTCGTCTAATTTTTATTTTATGTCTATTAGACGTATGATGAGGTTATGAAGGTGTAAGGCTAAGTAATTTGCCCCTCATTAGAGCTATGGATTGGGAGGACATATCTCTAATTCTCAGTATGCATCGACTTCAATCAACGGTCTTAGTGCTCCACCTACACATGCAGAAATAACGCCACTATAAGTCTAACTATCTCAGTACTGCTTTCTTTCCGCTCCGTCACTTGTTCATTTTTCTCAGTCAATTGATCTATCGCACCTAACGTTACATTGCAATGACATCTCATTAACCTATTCGTTTTGCATCATATATACTCATCACCACTATGTATCTTTTTATATAATTCTAGTCTTCTTATCTTTACTGTTGTGCATTATTTTTATTCTTCTTACTTAGAATAGAAATATTATTTTCCAACATCACTACTTATTTGTAAGATTAATTTCCTCTCGATCCGTAATTCCAATTCTTTATAGTGTTTTATTCTCATATATTCTAGTAGATGCTTGGCAATTGCGTACGTATGCATTGAGAGGTGACATGTTGTTTAGATCTATAACATTGTGAAATCTTCTATAGGGTATGTGACATAAAATCAGTTATTATATATAGACTTTTTGATCATTTTTTCATGTAATAATGATGTTACTTTACTATCTTCAGCTTGAATACTACTATCTTTGATTCCACTTGACTTTACTATTGTATATAGGATCATAGCGTGGTCTTCACATGATCGAGAAAATATCAATCGATCTATTTTCACTGCGTGCTGCCGCAGAGATTGCAGAGTCTATATAGAGGGGATACAGCTAAAGGGGGTTTCCATGTAACATTCAATTAAATCACAGAATAATTACTATGATGTTTACAGGATCTGGTGTCGGACTTGTTCATTACATTTGTGGTCTCCTTACGAATCTCTAGATATTTAGATGTAAAACAACGTTTTTCATCGATGTTATTGTGCACTGCACTCGTCAACTAGAAGCTTTCTGGGTATATATTCCCTTCTCTGATACGTTATTAGAGTTTAGGTAAATATAGATCCGCAATATAGGATTAATAGACTGTTAGCTTTTTCCATTACATAGAATAACTCTATTAATAAAATGACTCATATCGAATATACGGAATATGTTAGTGATTGCTCTACATGGATCCTTATTTGACATATTTTGTATAGATCTATTTACGTAGATAGATATGATCATTTAGCGGGCTGTTTTGTGGAATGATTATAAGCTATGAACTATTTTAAAGCTGCTTTGACTCTTAATAGTAACATGTTTCGGTATCTGGTCACATAGGTATTGTTTTTATTTATACAGGAATTATATGATACGACTAACACACATATGGAATTACATAATTATATATTTATCGTATACTTCAGACTGCGCTGAAACGGCGGCATACTATATATTATAAATAATCCCCAAGAACTCAAATATGATTGATATGATTCAATTAGGCATCGCTATGCGACATGTATGATTTTTAAGTCCAAGCTTGCTGACCGCGTATATATGGGTTTTTCTTTGATAATCTGATGTGTGTGAGTCAATTTGGAGGTATGTTTGCTCACGCCTTCTACGAAATTTCATCGATCTTTATACTTGCATCTTATATCTGAGGCTTAGATTATTGCTATGGCTCGTCTCGCTACGTTATGAAGTTGTCTGTGGATGGATATCAGTAAAGAAGTAGCGCAGATATGGTGACTCTACTGTTTGCTTGATGTTGTAGCGCAGATAGATAAAGAGCAAATAAGTGTGATAATAAAGGGATGAAGGCAGGAGTAGAAGCAACTATAAATTCATGGGAGGTGTTTTTTTGTACAGAAAGCGTCATAATAATCTCTGTATGATACCTTTTTCGTATCGGTATCTCTCTAATTTAGGCAGTGTACTGATAGGGAGAATAGAGCCGATGAGGTAGTTTAGGAGAGTCTAGATGAGTCATCTATACTGCATTCAAGCAACAAAGAAGTTAAAATAAAATAAAAAAATATGATTGAAAAGGCTTATTAGACATTCGATAATATATGGTCGCTGACATAGATAATGTATATGTTGGGTTCATATACTAATCATGGTAAATACCATCTTATACTCTACATTTCTCGCGTCTCAATTAAGGCCGTCGCAACCACCAATTGGATTTATGTCCATTCTTAATCTATCAGTACAATACATCTTCATCTATTACGCAAGCTCATTACACTGTTATTATATGTGAATTTATAGAGGAAATTATCTAATATGATATGATACATTTTAAATTGCGATCATGGAATAAAACTTATGATATCTTGTTGGAACGAACAAGAGTAATATTGATATATAGTAGTCTATTATGCAATTCTTTCTATGCTCAGATCACATGTATATCACATTCGTGTGTTCAATTCTCTGAGACTTTCGAACTCTAGAGTTGTTCGATTGTATATTGAACTCCCTGATACCCATTATGATTATAGTGTTGTATATTACATTAATCATACGATAGAGAATATTAGGTGAGATTGATAATGGGTTGATGTTGTAATTATGCGTGAAGAGACTAAGATTGCCAGTTCTATTCGATATCCTTAGATAGCTAAGCCCTTATGTGATTATATATGACAACGAATGAGACGAAGGGGTTTAATGATACAGTATAAATAACAACCATCAAGTAAAAGGACAGACAGAAGCCGCTAGATTGAGTTTTATGTCTAGCGACTAGGCTATGGTCGTCATCTTTTCGGATACTATATTAGTATAATATATGTTTATATAGTTGGATTGC
Source organism: Ipomoea purpurea (assembly GCA_009835305.1). NCBI lineage: Eukaryota > Viridiplantae > Streptophyta > Magnoliopsida > Solanales > Convolvulaceae > Ipomoea > Ipomoea purpurea. The sequence goes on from VALG01000855.1 coordinate 6,075, forward strand.
TAGTTCAGTAGGCGAATGGTCAAATATAGTCCTCGTTGTTGTAACATGGGGTATCAGGGTATAGAGGACGACAGCTTGTCTCTCGATGCGAATCGATATTATTTATATGTATTTACATTGAATTAATATTATACACAATATATCTACTAGTTTTGGTACGCTTTTAGGATATCTCTTGTAAATTTTCATTAGCGACAATTTATTAATCTTTATTTATAATGAACTTTACAATATGGAAGGTATTATCGAGTAATTCATTATAGATTACCTCATTCAAAAAAAATCGACTCCATTTCTTAGTATAGTGTGTCGCAACGCGTCTCAATTATATTTTGATTTATATCGTACATTTGTTTATTTTATTTCTCGCGATGTTGGAGAGACACTCTATAGACTTCACTACAATTTTAGAGCTCATCATCATCTTGGATTGACTTTGAAGTCAATAATAAATTCATCTTTGTTTAATAATTGTTTCTTTTTCTATATATATTTTCGACTCTCTCAATTTGATTGTAACATTTGTATTTAAAAAAACTTCTGCATTGGTATATCACATATATATTACTTTATTTATTTATTTTTAAAATTATATATTATCCGTCAGAATAAATAAATAAACTTATTAATAAAACATACCTAAAATAAATACAATTAATAAAGAATTGACAATCCAAAGGATGGGATCCAGGTTAGTAGTCGAACCGGAAGTGGGAGCCACGGGGGCCACCATTAGTGAGGAGTCTCTATGAATTGTATTCAAACAACATGTCACATGGAATTAGAGAGTTCTGTCCACTACAGCAATAATTGGTGGTTAGAGACTACTTGCGCTTATTGACCTCTGAGCTTGAAAGGATAAAGTAAATACATAAGAAATATATGTAGTATATAAAAAAAGAACGAATATTCATTATTACGATATTGTGAGGTGGATAACGATATATTTTTTTTATTGATCTCACTCTCATCTCGTAACTACTCGACGCGGGTAGAGTGAAATAAGGTAGAAGAATTGCGTAAAAGATAAAATATTATCTATAGATAAACAAAATAAAAGAAGTTATTATACCGAATACCGAACTAATTTAACAACTACCAATTTTCTTATAATTTATATTTATTAGCGTATATCTTCTTTAGCTTTACGGTCACACACATTTACTATTTGCTATGGGGAAGAATCTACTTCTCCTCGCGCGAAGAAGAGCGCGGCGCCCTAGGCGGTTGGTTCCTGTACTTTTGTACCCTAGGTGCGGCGCCTAAAAGCGAACGATATGCGTCGCCTCGGTTGTAGACTCTCTGCCGACTCTGAGGACCATTCCTATTGAGTCTGGAGCTGTATCCAGTATGCTCTTCTGTTAACTTATAAATTTACTCTTCAGTTTTGACTGTGTTCGATTTTAGTTGCATAATATTTCCGTTCACAATTATTTTTTATGCTATGATCGAATAATTGTATTAGCTTTATATAAATTAATATTAGATATACAAAAAACTCTAACACTTATTATTCAACTAAATTGATTAATTACCCACTTATGGTTGATCATAATAATGAATTTTCATGTAAACACATGTCAGAAATAATAATATTGCTTTTTAGGTTGTCATAACCTCAATTAAAGTTTTGTTATATCAATCGAAGATGTTGTAAAATCTTGAAAATATAATGTAACGTAAAATGTTAATTAATAAATACAACATACGAATTACAATTATATTGACTTCAATGTCAATTGTCTCCAAGTATAGTGATATGCTGTGTTTAAGAGAAATCTCTGATAAGTTGGCCCCAAAATAGAGATATTTAATTATAAATGGACTTACTTTATAATAAAATTTAATTGAACATTTCTTACTCTAATAACATCAAAATATATTATGTAAATTGACTAAAAACTAATAACTATTTTTTTTTATTAGTATATAACAAGAAATGATTATAAAATATATGATCATATATTTGAGATTGAGGAGAGGAAGAAAGGTCTCATATTCGATTATCGATACGTTTTCTTCTCTCATTCTTTGACTGTAATTCTAACCGCTTGTTTCATATTTTTATTCTCTTTGTCATTTTTTTTCGTTGTTTTTTTGTTAAAGAGAGTTAAAATCTGGATTTGAGACTATTTACTTCTCCTAAACTAGCCTAAACTGAATCATACTTAAAAATGTAAGAGAATCGGTTGTGTTAGAAGTACATAAGAGTCACTTTACACCTGCCTCACCGAATCATCATAATGTTCTTTACATCTAGACGGCTTACTTCACTTTGCATATACGCCTAGAATTATTTATGCCTCCATCCTTTCTATAGGAGATCGTCAGCTCCGAAAAATCACGTCATCTACTGTGGTGAATGTGGCTATTATCTGTACGCCACTATATGGCCGAGCAATTCGCGCTACCTACCAGTGCTTGCTTAATGCTCACTAAACGCGTCAGTAAGATAACATAAACATATAGCATCCTCTACATACTGTCTCAAGGGGCATCAATATACCCGGATAAATTGATCTATCCATACTCTTGTTCAATAACCTCTCACAATACCTGCAGCTGAGCATTAAAAATACCCTCTCCACATGCGTGGATCCGCTACCGTAGATCACATTTTCCCGTATCATAGGCGCATTAAATATTGTAGAATCGACTTATCCTGCCGCCGGCCGCCGCCGTCGACTATACTTCAATGGACAATCCCCTCGTCTTCTCGCTGTCGTTGCGTAGATATTCAAAGACGAGCTTCTATAGTCGCGAACGCTTACTAGAGTGATACAGTCGGCTCTCATGATTTCACACACAGAAAGGTGATAGGATCACTCTACCTAAACAGCTTGAATTCGAAATGTCAATACTCTAGGTTTTAGTTCATCCATGTGTATATATCTGCATCATGACACTTATTCTTCAACCGAACTAACGCATACTATGCCGCTTTGTAATTTGCTATGTAGATGAAAAAATAGCTAATTGTCGAATAGGATCTTAGATCATATAGTCTTGTGATAGATATATGGAATTCTTCGTCTATGTTTAGTACGCATTTTTATAGATACTGTTTTTATATGGGCAATCTTGCATCATCGCGCGTATATTACTGTGTCTCGAACGAAAAGATATAGCTATCTGTTCAGGTGTATAAATAATGTAGTGGCAGGACTACAGTTCATAAATTGTGCTCACTTTCATTATAGTACTTCAGGAATATCATCTATGCACCTTGTGTATCGAGATATTTAGCAAGAATTCATCATCTTTACAGCATTTCTTCTCAATTTTTATCACGTATCGTAATTTATACTGCAAAATCCTTATAACCTTTAATCACCATCAGTTGACATTAAAGAGATTTCGATAAGTCTACGTTCTAATATGTATATAATATTTGCTTTCTTTATTCAATATACAACTTCTGACTTTAATAATTATTAGTATCTTTCCTCAGGCACATGTACCAACTCCATGACTTAACCTTTATGTTAACTTATTGTACCAAGAATTCGCTTCACCTATGAACATTATTCCTATTCTTTACTTTCGTTTGTTTATGTACTATAAACTTGGATCTGCATTAAGAGATATCACAAGATCATAAACCACGTTTGGATTTCTATCTTTTTGGAAATTGAGTATAAGACGATCGGGACCTATAAAAGGGAATTCGATCGGGAGATAAGGATGTATGAAGTAATTCTAATTATTATCTTTGATTGGGTATAATACATTTTCATCACGATCCACTATATGATGTATCGCAAAGTATGGGAGAACATTGCTTAGTATAGACCTAAGTCCAGTACCATCGCAGCTTGGAGTTATCTGAATTCAATATCAATGATTTAGGTATTTGAATATGCGAAGCACATATTCTTAACTTTGATCTGGAGGGTTTATAACGGAGAGAGTATATTCCTAGACAAATCGTGTAATTGTTGGAGATATGTCTGTATTAATAGATGGTCATCTCGAGTAGGTAGGAAGTCGAATTGTACGTCCAGATCTATTTGGTAGGGCGCGTATTTCTGCGCCAAATTATCCTCTAAGATATGTAAGCCGTCAATAAGTAAACAATTAATCACAACCCTTATTCTTCCCAATCCTATAAAAATAAAGATATTATCAACTACATAACATGACTTATTGAATCGATAAAAGCTACAGTTCCACTCCTCAATCCGTCAGAGATGAATACCATGTAACCTCGTCTAAACGTCCAACGCCATATTTGTAATCTTTTACGTCCTCGAAAGCTTAGTCTGGACACTGCCGTTCAGCAAATCTAAACTTTGTTCTTCCTTAATCAAAAATGTTGTGTCAGGGGTGCGAATACTGCTCATCCCAGGCTGCCTAAACATGTTTAACTTGGAATTTAAATGTTTCTTTGACACCTTAGCATTGTTCACTCGTCTAACTGATATCCTCTGCCGGCGGCGCAAATTACCTGAATTCTCACATGTACACGAAATCCAATACTTAAAATGATATAGTACCATAGATAAATCAGCAAGTACATTTTTTTTATAAAAATACTTATAGATCCATTTATTCTTTCAGTTGAACTTTAATGTATGACAGGAGAGACATGGTACGATCATACGTAAGCGCATTCACATCAGCAATTATCGTAAGATTTTATTAGACGAATCGAGATAGGAAGTATGATTGAAAACTATTTATTTTTAGAGAGTAAATACTATAAGTAGGGAAAGATAATTGAATACTAGTACACTAGGTCAAGGATGAATGAGCAAATGGCTTGTTGAAGAAAAAGAAAAAAGAGGGGTCTGAAGAAGCGACTGATGAGGGTGAAGATTATTTGTTGGATGGGCGCATAAAGGGCCGTGATGGGTGGCTGAGTAGATGTCATCATGTTCATGGGAAATTATCAACCTCTATAGGATGCTAACCATAGAAACTGAAACCTTTAATACAACCATCGTGGCGCGGTTGCATCTTCTTTAATTTCGATTCTATCCCAATTGTACCTCATCACGAACGCTATCTATCACGCTGTGCAAATATATCCTCAGACTTGTGTCTGTAGAAGTGTTTGAGTTCTACTCTTTACAACCATATAGCTCAAATTTTGTTTACAACCGCCACTATGTCATTAGCAGTGCTGCTGACACTTTTTTCATATGGAACAACGAAACAGATTCATTTTTAAAATTAATTGATGAATTAAAGTAAGATAGTACTTCATTAAATATTATGCGCGTGGTCAAAAGTATGCGCTATCATCCCGGTTCTCCCTATTGCAACCAGGAACCCCTACCCCGCGCTCATCCCGTGCACCGCCCTTCCTCTAACTTGCCCTTTAGTGTTGTTAGCTTGGTGTGAGAACAAGTAACGACATGCATGTTGAAAATGGAGCTAGATTTGCAGCCATTGGCCTCTCTAACCTAATGCTTAACTATCCATTTCAGAGCGACTAGTACTTCATGAAATTATAATTAATAACCTTTCTTTTCATTTAGGAAATACATACCCTTTGGCTCGATTGGTTCTTATCTAGTAATTCATAATTATTTACATGTAACGTCTATAACACTCTTATATTCTTCATTTAATTGAGGTACGTACACATTACCCATAATTCATCTAAACTCTCATTAATTTAATCAAATAAAATCACATTAAATTGTATCAATATACTAACATTAGTAGGAAAATATCAATGCAAATATATACTAGTTAAATCACACTTGAAGTTATGATAATGTTCTAGATGTTATGCTTATCATGCTAGCGTAATACTTAAAGATAAGGACTAGAGCTTATCCACTAAACAACTTTTGGCATCTCCGATTGTTGGATGAAAAGTGGACAACGTCATCACTATGTCCGGACTGCTACCACCCGCTACAACGTTTCATCACAGCCACCTCAAGCGCTACTGCAGTAATGATACTGCTTCTTTTTGGTCGTAAACGGCGATCTCTCTATAACAAAATTCTATTTCTTTTTTATTGATACATCTTTCTATCATCTTCTTTTCTCATAGCGGCTCTTGCCCAAGGCGTGCTCACAGATCCCTCTTTTTTTTTTTTTTTTTTTTTTCTCAAGATTCGCTATTTGCTTATTTTTCATCTTCTCTGTCGACAATGACTTACATGTTGAGCTTCTACCCTTAGATCTGTACTGATTCTTGTTCATAGTATATCTTTTCTACTTATTTATTATCTTATCGTTCTTAAAACGTAAAAGTACAATCTAATCTGTCATACCATCTTACTGAGGCTTTATCTGCCGTTATCTCTATAGTCTAATCTTCAAAAATGGAGCAGTCACCAAGGTATCATCTATATATATGTTGTAGTGGGGCAACATACGTTGACTGCTACTGAGTTGAGGTGAGGCACCTGGCTTTCGTCATACATTAAATTCCATGAACAATAAATATTGCAGTAGCTACTTAAAGAGCTAATTGGACAATTCTATTTCTGCATATATTTTATCACTACATAAAATGTATGCTTGTCTTTTAATTGCTTTCTTATCTCATTGAATCGATTGTCGGTTATATCGAATCTCCAGTCATGCGTGTGTTTGCGATGTGATGGGATAGCCTCATGGTAATCTTGCGGCCGCGTATAGGCGAGATCCCAGTAGAGCGAGTGGACATCTATGCGCGTGTAAAGGGGTCAATAATATGGACAATGCTGGACTTAATCTCTCTGCTACAGTCCGATGCTTGGAGGCAGTTATACCTGTTGGCTAATTCCTCAAAAAAATAAAGGGACAAAACTCTTTAAGGAATGCTTTATATTTTTTATATTTTGTTGTTATTTTCTGTATTGTATGTTGTGTTGTATATTTTGCGCTATTAGTTAGAATTGAAAGAGGGGTGAATAGGTAAAGAGAGTTTTGATGGGTTTGTTGACGGCATGTCATATACTTATAAGCATTTATAGGTGTTATTGATTCAGACACTGAGGAGGAGCTATGTTTTTGCTATGACAAATTTATTATCGGCCGATATACAGAGTAATTATATTCGCTCTTCTACGATCATATTCTGATCGTACTGGCGTATTGCTATACTTTCTCTATAGTCAATGATCACCGACTCCACTATATAATTACACTATTGCAATTGATTCCTCATGTCTACTCCTATTACGCGATTTTATGCCAATCTATCATAGATCCCAGAGAGCGTGCGATATTTATGGACCGCGTACTCTCTATTATTATTTATATAAGTTATGTAACAGCTTTTCCCTTGATACTCTTCATAGAAGCATATAGTCTTCTGAACTCTCTTCTATATTACTCAATATCTAGGATTATGATAACTCATACTTAAATTTATTGTTAGGATAACCTCCGTAACCTGCCATGAATCGAATTAAGGATGTTCAAAGACTCAAATACTAAAATAGCGATTTAATATGAATATTCTTACCTGAATTCAGTACCTTATACAGAATTGAAATTATTTTAGGTACATTGCTCACTACTTTCATATACTGATACTAGCTCAAGTGTCATGACGTCCTTTCCGGTGGTATATATATTATTGGATCCTATATTCTAGAGTTGTCTTGAGATCACATAGATTTTACCTACCACTTAATATAGTGACAAAATTTGTTGTCTATTTCAGTTTCTATATTCGCCTATACGCTATTTAAAAAGACGTTCATTATTTTCCTCGAAATAATATAATTGGTTTTATGAATGGCCTAAGTGTTTAAATCATAACACCTCCACACAGTAATTACAACGGTTTTGGTCGTCAATAGATGAAGATAGTTCATTATAATAAATGAATCGTGATGCATTAATAATAGGTATCCGTATAATATCAGTATAAACGTTAATAAATTATGAGGGATTCGTAGGCAGCCAAGCAATTAAGTAGACATCATCCTATCTTGTTGAGAAGTTGTGTGTTTGTATTTTGGATATAGCAATCATCATGATGACTTGGATATAGCCCTATTGCGAAATGTCTAACCTAACTTAGTCTCGATATAACTAGATTTCTGTGTTATGGGTCCGAGTTCTACTGTGACTATCACATGGGTATGGCAAGATTGTATTGAAAAGAAAATATACAAATAGTGTTACACTTATAGAAGGTAAATGCGTTTCAATAGTGAATTCTATCTATTTTGTGCCTCCTGATATCTGATCATTTGTTTTTCTTATTATATATTTATTGAAAATTAAGGGCTGTGCCTATCGCTAGAATAAGAACACTAGTATATTCATGATTACTCTCCTAATGCGAGGCTTATCCTCTCTTTGTTTTAATATCAGTGAGAGTGATTTCGTCTTATGACACGCATGGTCACATGGATGTTTATTAAGCGAATATCTTAATCATTCTCATCGCTACGAGACTCGGCATGTATATAACTATTTGTTTATGTAAATAGACAGGTGGGGCATAGTGCGGTCGGCCGGCGAGCGCATCTACATTATAATTATGATAAAACTCGCCAACTGGGAATTACGAATACACGAAACATAAAGTAATAAGAATTGTATAATTATATTAAAAATGTCAATCATCTAAAAATGCGCTTTTCTGATTATAAGATATCTTTAATAATATAGATCATTTGGTATCTATCATATTTAGAGAGCTCGTCAAACATATATAGATATAAAGATAATAAGCCTCTCTATATACGCACTGCTTCTGAGGGTATGGAAGGCTGCTTAAAGAATGGCATATGGGTGATCGTCCTTGATGTTGCAGTGGTAACTGCACCAGATGTCTCATATGTTCATCGAACTCGTGTATAATTGTCGGTGCTGTGATGTGATTAATTGAGAGGGTCGAAGAGACAAAGAATAGGGGGAGGTATACTGCTATCAGAGATGGTGTGAAGGAAACGTAGAATATATTCCAATCTTTTAGGACTGTAAGGATTTGATGATCTTTGACTATAACAGTAGCTATAGATCATCGATATCGCGCAGGGGTCAACCGCATAACACAATCAAGAGAAAGGATAAGAGGAGCCTTTGAATAATTATAATAATCAGATTTAGAATGAGCAATATGTGAGAAATTTCAATTCTCTCAATTTAGCTTGTAAGAATTCGTTGAAATTTCCATAATGAGAGAAGCCTTCCTTATTATAGCCAGCAGATTTCACAGGGTGATTGAGGATTGAGTGAACGGGAGATGTGGAAAAGAAAGGTTTATATTGTTTGTTCTTAGTATTTTTTAGTAAACTAGTATTTTTCATCCGTGCCGATGTCACTGAATAAATTGTTTAATGTATTAAAGAATATGTAAATCGATATATATATTAGTGATTACGTATGTGCTAAGCGCCAAACAGGCTTGATCCACGTAGAATAGCCCACCATTTGAATTAAACAACCCAACCACTCATAATTAAGAAATCCCCTTATAAATAGCTTTCCAACCAAAATAAATAATTCCTGCTGACTTCCTCCCCTTTAAATATAACCACCATTATAGGCCATTTAAAAAAACGGCATAGTGAAGAAATGGTCCAAAGAGCTTAGCCTATGTTTAGTTCTATTTAGTTATAAAAGATAAATAACCACATAAGGTTTAATGTGTACTTAACTTGACACCTACATTTCCTTTTTATATTTCCTTTGAAGATTTGTATTTGTTGTGTCATCGCCAGTTCGTCATGATACCTGCGGAAATTTATATATTATGTGGAGTAAATATTATAATTCGTCAAATTAATATTAATTCCATAGTTGTTGTTGTTGTTTTTGATTATTATTATTGATTATATATTGATTATTATATAATGTATTATTATTATTATTAATTATATTATATTTATTTCCTATATTGTACAAAATAATATGTAATTAAAAATTATGGTGAATATGTATGATAAATGTTATTTTTTTTTCCTAAGATAATTTATTATTTCCAAGCGATACTATGCATTATAAAGACTTATACAGAAAAGTTAGGGATAAATACAAATGCCACTGAACTATTTATGAAAGCAACAATAAGCCATCGAACTCAAATAACCTCCAAAATAAGTCATTGAATTCGAAAAAAAGAGCAAAATAATCATTACCTCATCAAAAAAAGAAGCAAATTTAATATATTTTAACCTTTTGGTTTAATCTCTAGATTTTTGTTGATTGATTGCCAAAATATTATTTATTTATTCTTTTATTATAAATCCACATACATGTAATAATAAAATTTTAAATAACTTAATATCAAAAATAGTTTTGTCTTGTCGAGATTTGATTGAATTGATTTATTATTTATTATTTTTACAGATCTTCTTGTTTTAAATAAAAATAAATAAAAATTAGATGGCAGACAAGAACAAAACTAGTTGTTATAATACCTTTTAAAATATATTACTATGTAGGTTGAATTATAAATTTTAAGAAAAAACGTAAAATAATAAACATTTAGCAATGTCAGTCAACAAATAACCTGTGAGTTAACCTGTTAAAAAAGTTAATTGCTATTTTTCCAGGTTCAATGGCCCTTATGAGGGTTATTTTGAGTTTGGTGGCTTAAATTCTATTTCAAAATAGTTTCAGTGGCTTATTTGAGTTCGGTGTTAATTATTATTTTATTTGCTATTATTTCCCTAAAAACATAATAAAGTGTGAATGAAAGTTAATACACCTGATTTATGTTCGTTTTTCTGTTAAATTTTTTTTTTTTTTTTTTGGACCAGAATGGTTTTCATTAAAATATTTTGGACAAACATTACCCCTACCTGTTATATAAAACCCCAAGTTACTTTTTCCACTATTGTTACCATGCACATGTCATCCACCATATATTTCTTATCTCTTCATTAATAATGAAATATATATACAAAATGAGATATTTGAGTTATATGTTAGATTATTACATAGAATAAAATAATCAAATTTATAAATGATTATATTATTATTATTATTTAGAATAATTAAATATCTAAAATTTAATAAATTAAAATTAATATGTATTAATAATGGGGCACAACTATTCTTTGCGCCATCGCGCATGAAAAAATACTATAAAATAATATGTATTAAATGTTATATTTTTTCTTATAAGATAATTTATTATGTTCCAAGCTGATACTTGGCATTATAACCTGCATAACAAAAGTTTATAACAAAAAGCAACATTTATATAACATAGTAATAAAACAAAGCACATTTTATATAACAGTCCACTTTGGTTCACGAATGGAATTTTGAGATAATAGGAATGCTATTTCATAAGGAATTGAATAATTCAAGGAATAAAATAGAAACATATTCGTAATTTTTGGTTCGGAGGAAGGAAATAAACTTAAGATATTTATTACATGTGTTGGTTGATTTAAGGGAATATAAAATGAAAATGTTCTAAAAGAACATAAAATAGTCCTAATAAAAAATGTGATGGTAGTGATGTAGTGGTGGTGGTGGCGTGTGGCAGTGTATGATGTGGTGGCAGCGGTGGTGGTGGTGGGCCGGTGGCAGTGGGGGGGCGACGGTGGTTGGTTGGATAACGATGAGGGTTTGGCAAGTGGTGGTGGCCGGCGGCTGACGTTGTGGCGGTGTGGGGTGGCGGCGGTGCTGCTGGGTGGGTTCTGTGGCGTGTGGCGGTGGTGCGGTGGAAGTGGGTGCTGGGCGTGGGAGCGGTGCAGTGTGGGGGCGGCCGATGGTGGTGTGTTAGCGGCGGTGATGGTGATTGGTGCGACGACGGTGGTGAAATAGGATAAATTTATAGTATAATAGGAAAAAATAGTTAAAGAAAGGGTAAAAAGAAATAGATATAAAATCGTATACTGAGCTTCCTGTAATAGGCGAATATCAGGGGGGGCCCCTAGTAATACGCTATTACCCTATTGAGGTAATAGGCTAGTATCAGGAAATATGATTCCTGGTAATAGGTAAACTGTTACCAAACCAAAGGAACTAGGTCTATACTTGGAATGCTATGTCATCCCCGTCTATTCCGTGAACCCCCAAAACCGGGCATAAATGATTATAATTTTAATTTAATTAGAAACGTTGTCTTTTTTAACGTCAATTTAAGACCGTTCATTGTAATGATTGTATATTACACCAAACACCATTTACAACCCAAAAATAAAATATTACACAACACATGCTGACTCAAGTTAAATATATATAGTATAGATCGTCAAAATGATTAGAGAGAGAATCATATCATATGAAATTTAACTTCTCTTATTATCATCCGATCCATTATTATCTATAATTTAAAATAAAATATGATTCTTTTAATTTACATGAAATATTTGAAATCGCTATTTAAAGAGGTGCTCTAAGTCATCAATTCAAAAAAGTTAATAGATATCTTTAACAAATAGTACAATTAAATTTGGAACATTGTGATTATCAAGCTAACTATTTGTCTAACTTAGCGTGGAGGACCTGGGGTTGCACCAAATAAATATAAAATGATTCCATTAAGAACGAATTGGATATGGTAGCAAAAGGAATACTTATCCATTTAACAAATCTCGATTCTAAACACAATTCTTACCTACTATTTAAACTTGTATAGTTGTTATAGACTAGATTAAAACTTAACATGTCTCATTCTAAACTCATTTAACATTACCTACAAATGTACCCAACCACATTTCAAAATTCATTTAAGAGTGATGTAAAAAAAGACAATAATTAAAAAATAATGTGAATATATAAATATTATTAAGGTTAAACATAGTAAATACTCCATATATGTTAATATGTGTATATATTCAGATACCTCTTTAACAATCTAAAGGGTGTGTTTGGAAACTCAAAAATGATTTAAGAAATTCATTTTTCGGTTTTTAGTGTTTGGCAAGGAAAAAAATACTAAAGTCAATGTAAAATGAAGTTTGGTAAATGAATAAATTGATGCACTTTTACGAAAAATGACTTTTCCCGGCCCCCTTTTTTTTTCTTTTTCGAGGAAGTCATTTTCTGCTTCTTCTTCGCACGACCAGAGACCTTCGCACTTCTTCGCACGACCAGAGACCTTCTTCGCGCTGCTTCCTTCTCGACCACTGGAAACTGTTTTCAACTTGGAAACCCACAAATATGGTTTTTCCAAGCCAGAAACCAAATTGGTTTCGACAAGGAAACCAATCTGTGTTTTTCGTGATTGGTTTCTTTGCCGAAAACCAAACCAGTGCTCTGGTCTGGTTTCCGGTGACGAAAATCAGTCCAAATTTTTTATAATTTTTTTAATAAATATATTGTTTGGGGTTATAATTTTGCTCGATTATAACAATCAAAATGGTGAAGTATACATTTTGCTCATTTTCTTGCTTATTTTCTTCAAAATGAAGCAAACACACAGACAGTTTTCTGTTGTGCAACCAAACACCGGAAAGGAAAATGTTTTCCGAAAAATGAAGTCATTTTTCAGAAATTATTTTTCTATTTTTCAAACGGACCCTTTTTTATTTTTTTATTTTTTTATTCTTTAATATCATCAATAAATATGATTTTTTTTTTTTACCCAAATCTGTCCAATTAAAATTTATTCAGTTAAATAATTAACACTCTAACTCGTTGTCAATTGTTATATCATCCATAAAATGAATGTACCTAAATTTGTCCAATCAAAATTAAATGAATTGAATAATCAACACTCCGACACGTTGTCAATTGTCAATTAGCCATAAAATGAATGTACCTAAATTTGTTTAATTAAAATCTTGAGAAAATTATATTTTTGTCCTTCAGTTATATATGTGATCATATTTATTCTTAAGTTATGCGTAAAATAGGGATTTAGTCTATGAATAATCAAATTAGTCACTTTAACAAGTGACATATTGGTGGAAGAAATAGTCATCGAGGGACTAAAATTATCACTTTATGCATAATTTAGGGATGAATATGGTCATGTATATAACCTACTAACTATGTAGTTAGGCCATGAAGTGTCCTGAGCAGACCTTAACCGTAGGAGGCATCTTTAAGCCCGTATCATAACTTATTGACTAAGTTTTACTGAGTTGTTATGCTGCGCATCCGTGTGCACCATGCATGGTGCACACAGATGGAAAAACGACGTTGTTTTGACGTCGACTTAAAAAATAATAATTCAGAAACAACACATCCATAATTTCATAACCATACATCCAGAATTGCATAACTATACATTCAGAATTGCATAACTATACATCCAGAATTGCATAACTATACATCCAGAATTGCATAACTACACATCCATAACTTCATAATTATAAATCCAGAATTGCATAACTTCATAACTATACATTCAGAATTGCATAACTACACATCCATAATTTCATAACTATAAATCCAGAATTGCATAACTATACATCCATAATTTCATAACTATACATTCAGATATTATGCACAACATAATTCTGTTGACGGGAATCGAAACTGAATTATTTTTTTAAGTTGGACGCGCGTTTTTAGTCAACAATATCGTTTTTGCATCTGTGTGCACGCATATGATAATTTTCCTTTTGTACCATAAGTATAACTAAATGACAAAAATGTAATTTTCACTAAAATCTATTCAGTTAAACAATTAACACTTACTCTCAAAAAAAAAATAAAAAAAATTAACACTTAACTCATCAATTGTCATATCATCCATAAAGTGAATGTACCTAAATTTGTCAAATTAACATTTATTTAGTTGAATAATGAACACTTCGACTCGTTATTAATTGTCATGTCATCCATAAAATGAACGTAAATATGTACATGTAAATTGTAATTCAATAAAATCCAAGTACTCTTTCTTGGATAATAAAGAAAATTTGATGAGCTTGATAATTATATTGATACGAGAATCATGTTTCATCCACTCAATCATTTATTTTGGTCTCTTTTATTTATATTAATAATAGGAAAATGATGCTTTTAGTAAATTAGTTATACCTAAATTGTAGACTAAGTCCATGCATTATTATCCTATACAATTTTTTTTTTTTAAATAAAGAAGTTAATTCATTAATCATAGGCTGAAACGTTTACAATAAAGATCGATGGAATGGTTAAACATTCCATACACTCAGACATAGAAACAACTTCCGTAGCAATGCAAATGAAAACTTGATTCGCAGACCGTTTCACAAATTTAAAAACTGAATTCTTTGGAGGAACTTAAAGCTTCTTTAATGATTTGGTCAAACGTACCCAAGACTAACAGAGGTTGAAAGTGATAGTTTTAATCCATTATTTATACATTTTGTTTAATATTAACAATTTATTTTTAAAATCTAAATTATTAACAAACATATTGGTCATTTTGTAAAATGTTCTCAATTTCCCTCAATGAATATTCATATATATGCTACTCTTACTGTAAAATATCATCTTAAGTTGCACAAGATAATAGTCTAAGTTACATATATTTAACAGACACCAAAACAACAAAAAACATCTATGTGTTGCACAAAATAGAACCTAATATCCAAATTGTTTAATAGGCACCAAAATAACAAAATAATAGCCTGAGTTACATGGTTTAACATGTAATAAACAAGCATTATCTAAATACATAACATATGTGTTGGTCCCGAAGGGTTGGGATTACAAGTCTTTGAGGGGGGTGGTGGTGGTGAATATGCTTATATACTTTTTGAATTTTTTTTTTGTTTCGTTTAAGAGCTTTTAAGGGTCACTTCTTCGCAATTTAACGATTTGTAGAGTTATGCATAACGAAAATATAATTGAACCCTTTTAAAGTCATTTTGCACGTAAGTTTGATCTTTCAAAATGTTAACATTTGAGTGTGTTTAAGAGATGTGTAAGCAGTAAAGTAAATAGAGAGATCGAGAGAGAAGTTTTTATAGTGGTTCGACCAACTTAGCATACTCCACTCTTCTGATCTCCTTAAACTTCAAAGGAGGTTTGCACTAATCCCTTTAGTACAAAAGAAAGTTCAAACCTTAACACCCCAAGCCGACCTTGAACTTCACAGGTTTTTCAACTCAACACAAGTTTACTCATCTCTTTCTACTTCTACCGAGTAGAGGTACAAGATTTCAAAGAAAAGATTTCTTTGATTCTCCAACTAGAAGTCTTGGCTTTGAATTATGAACTTGATCTTCACATTTGAGTAGCCCAAACTTCTTAAATCTTGATATTACTTTGTAGAATGTTGTCTCTCTCTAACTGGCCACGAAATATAGAACTTGTTTGAGCACTTGAATATTTCTCATTTAAATGATCAGCTCCGATCCTTCTTCAGTCTTGAATAATTATGAAGGTATTTATAGGTGTTTAGAAATGAAATCCGTTGGAGTAATTCCATTTCAAACGACTATTAAATAGCGGGTAGTGACCAGTGTGTAATCCGAAAAGTAGCTTTATGTGTAAGATTTTCTAGTCGTTAGACCAGGCCACCTTTTTTGCTGAACTTAACTTTTTGTTCTGCACAAAATCTCTAGGCTTTTTAAGAAAAATCTCCATTGGGATGTGTACCTAGAAATCTCTTTGCCTTGGTCACATTTTCTCATAAAACCCCAGTGTTTTAAAGTTCTGAACTGTTTGATAAGAAATGTCCCGAGTAGTCCTTTCAAGCAGTTAACCGTCACTATTTGAGTTAACGTTTCGAACCTTAACACTTGCAACATTTTGGTTTCAAAATAGTTTGTCCTTATTATTTGAGCTACTTCTCAAATCCATTACTATTCGAAAGGTAGGCCCTTCCACCATTCGACATTTGCAACCTTTCGGTCCTGAAGTCTTCTACTCTTTGACTCTTTAACTTGAACTCTTCTGATATTCAATTCATCGAAGCTTATTCTTTGGCTATCCGAAACGTAACCATTCGATTTATATCATTCGAACTATTCAAATTGATAAAACAAGTTCCTAAGTCTAATAAATAAAACATTGAGGACTTAAAATTCCTAACTTTTGGTTTCACCAAAATCTAATTTACACTTGTTCCTAACAATATGCTTTCCATTATTTTTCTTCTTAATTTTAGAATGATGATGTTGATCTTTTGTTAGTCTCGTTTTTAGATTACTAACTAATAACAAATGTTGTAGGTTGCACTGAATCTTCCTAAGTGAATTGGTTACTAATTAGTGGAGGGTAGATAAATACGGAGTATATGCTTTATCTAAGACCAATAAAAAATAATTATCTCATCACCCAACTTCCACTAAGGGTCCGTTTGGAAGCAGGAAAATGATTTTTGGAAAATGGTGATTTTTCAGAAAACATTTTTCCTTTCCGTGTTTGGTTGCATTCTGAAAACTATCTTGGTCTGTTTGGTCATTTCCTGAAAAATGAGTAGAATTGTATAATTAAACATTTTACATATTTTATTTAGAATATTATAACATGTATAATAATATATAATAATATAATAACAATTTTAAAATACTCCGTATAATAAAAAAATAACTAATAAGATATCAAAATAACTCACAGAAGTCTTATATTTTAAAAACAAAACAACACCACACCACCACCACCACCACCACCAACAACAAATAAGTGGTATAGTAGTGGTGGTATGATGGTGGTGGTGGTGGTGGTGTAGTGGTAGTGGTGTTATTTGTTAATAATAATAATAATAATAAATAATAATAATATAATAATAATAATAATAACTGGTGGTGATATGACAGTAGTGGCAGTGGTTGTTTGGTTGCGGTGATATGGTGGTGGCGGGGGTGGCGGTAGTGGTGGTGTGGTGGCAGTGATTGCGGTAGTATGGTAGTGGTGGCGGTGGCGGGGTGGCGGTGGTTGTGGTGGTAGTGTGGTCTTGTATTGGTGGTGACGGTGATGGTGGTATGGTGTTGATGGTGTTGGTGGTGGTGTGATGTTGATGCAAAAGTTGGAAAATGACTCCGAAAAAAAAAAAGAAAAAGTCATTTTCCTTTTTATAAAGTCAACAGAAAACATTTTTCGTTGACTTGATTTTCCAAGCACATCCAAACACTGGAAACCCGGAAAATGATTTCTTCGAAATTTCCAAACACACCCTAAATCTAAAACCAATGTCATGATATGGTGAAAAAAGATTACATCTCTAACAAAATACAATAATACACAAAATAGTATTTAGATTAAAATAATAATCCGCTGCATATACCTTTTGTATAAATTTCTTTACACAATCAATCATTAACATATTAAAGTAACTCAATTGCATATATTACTTATTAAGATATTATCTCAATGAGATATCAAAAAGAGTAATTTATTATTTCGAAAAAAAAAGAGAGTAATTCACATTTAACAAAAGGAAAAATTGTAATAAAATAACATATTAAATTTACAATTCCAATTTATCTTTAATCCTAAGTAATCTTCGGCTTGTCGTTTTTATTTCTCAATCAAGATGAGGGTTTTGTGCTAAGAAATAGCATATATATGAAGATTTATTGAAGAATTTTGATCTTTATTTTATTTTTTTGAATGCTTCGAATTTTATTTTTTTTTTATAAAATGATCAATATGTCTTTAATATTTTAAAAATTCAAAGTAAATTATTATATATAACAAAATTTATAAGTAATAGATTAAAAATGTCACTTTTAAATAACGAAAGGAACACTGGCATGCAAGGAAGTCTTGTCTTGGCTTAAAGATCGAAACGAGAACGAGGTGGATATTCTTACGGATTGTCTTGTCTTAAGGAATGCGATTCATGCAGTAACTACACCGAACTTATCTTATGTTGAATTGTGATTGAGCAGTGCAGGACAGCTATTTAGTAGTTTCGTTTATTGTTCGATTAGTTTTATTCCAAGAACTTTAAATTTACATGCGCATACTCTTGCTAGATTAGCCCATGATCAGGATCATTCTATGTACTGGGATTTAATCCTCATGACTCTATCATTCAATCTTTGAATTAATATACTGGTACGCCATATTTCAAAAAAAAGATTAAAAATGTCACTTTTAACATAAGGAAAGGAAATTTTTTATATATAACTAATTAATTCGTAGATTAAATCTATAAATCTTAATATAACTTCATGAACTAAAAGCAAATTTTTTACTTAATAACATATATCCCATCATATCTCAGAGACTCGGACATTTGAAGTGTGAATATGTGAATATGTGACATTCAACCAATGAGCTGTCGTCCTTCCTGTCACGTGCTTCACATTATTGATTATTTTTCATTTATAATCCGGATCGCAATACTGGGTACGTTAGATCACGCGATACGCGCCCGTGTTACAAACTCCAATTATTATACAGTGGACCATAATCTACACAACATTACGTGGACCATAATCGTCGAATAAAATTGTAGTATAATTAAAATGATAATTTAATATTACTATAATGAAGTTAGTGTGTGTCGAGAATGAAATTAAAAACATATTACATTATTATCAAATGAAACTGTAGTATAATCAAAATGATACTTTGGTGTTATCATAATGAAATTAGTGTGCGTGAAAAATGAAACTACAATTGTTATAAAAAATAAATGAAACTACAATTTAGAGCCATACAATAATATATATTGACAAATGAGCTTGAAGTGTAATTAAAATAATACTTCAGCATTAATTACTATAACTAAACTAGTATTTGTGAAAAATGAAAAAAAACTCTTGTAATAATGTTTATTGTCAAATGAAATTGTACTAGAATTAAAATGATACTTTGATATTGTTATAATGTAAGTAGTGTGTGAAAAATGAAATTAAAAATATAGCAATATTATTATCAAATAAAATTAAAGTGTAATTCAAATGTTACATACTTTATGGTCCATATTGCTACATAGACCATATCCATTGTAAAATTTGCCTCCAAACTTTCTTTTGTAAGCTCTTCTTTGAGCAAATAATATTATATCCTTCCAATTTCCATTTTGAGTGTGTCACAAGAAAAATCTTTATGATTTTATAGTGCATGATAGTCTGATTTTTTTTCTTTTTTAATTTAATAGTAAACTAATCCAGTATAATGCTCCAAGTAATCACACTTTTCATGCCAAAAGAGTTAGGATTGTGAGATTGTCTAAATGACAAGTTAAATTTGGATTCTTATTATATACTCCGTACGTTGTGAACGACGTTATGTATTCTCATTCTAATTTTATATTTTTAGACTTAATCACCATTTTGGTTTTCTAATTATTTCCCATCTGTTAATATAGTTCCTAGTTTTCAATTTCAACCAATTTAGTCATCAAATTATTTAAAATTTTATCAATTACACTCTTTCAGGGACCAAAATAGTGATTTTCACATTTTAAAATTTCATCAATTTGATCCTTGAAAGGGTTTAATTAACAAAATATTAAACAATTCGATCGAGGATCAAATTGATTAAAATTGAAAACAAACGATTACATTGACAATTAGAAAACAATTAAAAGACCAAAATGTTGATTTTCCTATTTTTATATGATAATATGCGTTAGTTTTTTTGTTTAATATTTAATTAAGGAAGTCGAAAAAGCACGTGGATCTTGAATGCAAGAAATAACCTAAGGTTTCTATTTAATTTTATTTCAATTATTAAACTGGACTAGCTCCAGGACTACTCCAGACATAACAAAGAACATAAAACATAAAAGCAAAAAAAGGAATCATGCACCAGGAAATGTTCACGCAGTTCGGAGCTTCACTCCTACGTCTCCGGGACCACTCACATCAACCCAAATCCACTATGATAAACATGAGTACAAAAGGAGAGTACGTTACACACTAATGTATAAACTACAACTACTCCAGCGGACTTGATGTGCAGGCGATCTTCTTCACTCCATGAACTCGTTGAGGCACCTTCTTCACCCGAAACAGTTCAGTAAATAACCAGACCAAAGAGAGGAATAATCTCTGTGTATAGGCTTGTTAGAACGTGTAAATTAAAATGCTAAACAAAGTAGCATTTTATAGAGGTAATGTAATGCCTTCTTGATCCGAAAACTTTCAGCCTTTAATTCCTCAAATCTAGCTCATCCTCTTGATCTAAACTACCTTATGAATATGGTCTTGACTAAATTAAAGTGTTGAATGAGTTTTTCCTCTTCTGGCGCTGATCCAGACTCAACTACCACAGATGCTGGACTAGCTCCAGAAACTAATCCACTGACAATTTGACTACTAATTTGAGCCAACTTTAAGAGGGTTAACGTGTAACATTTTTTTACACTTACAGAAGTTGTTTTATTTTTGTCGCATATTAGTATGCATTAAACATCTTCTTACATGTATCTCCTTAAAATACAAGAAAATATCTTGAAATAATGGAGAGATGCTTAATGCGGTCAAATTATGTCTGAATAATAGCATTACTCTTTACACGCCTAGTCGTAAAAATATGCGAGGGGAAATAGCATTGTTCTTTACACATTGAGACTAATATTGTTCGTGTAGAGAGCTCTAGTTAAAAGGGAAGAGACTCCCATAATCTCATCAATACTCTCATTGGTTTAGCAATACTTTGATTAATAAGTAGATTCCATTTTTAATGTAGGGTAGGGTGGTCAATCATGATGGTAACAAAAAAAAAAATAGTTTGGGAACAACCCTAACTAAGTTGGTTGAGCTGTTGACTTGATAACCCTAGGGTTACAAGTTCGACTCTCAGTAAGAGCAGCCTATTGATCTTCTTGGTTTGAGTTGGTCAACTATGGACAACCTATTCTAGTTTACTTCCTTGAGGTTTTTGCCGGTTAGAAACACAATGTGGGGTTTACTTAATATATACCATCGAGTAGTGGCTACAAATTTCTCTCCACTAAAAAAAAAGTTTTGGTGTCACTTTAAGATGTTAACGTTAGGAAGTACGGAGTCAAATTTTGAAGCAAAAATCATGTTTATATGATTGTAAGAAAAAGACCATTTCAACAAGAAGCCTCTTGAGAGTAATCTCATTTGTTTAGTTTTTTTTTTTCTTTATTTTTGCAGGTCCGAGTATGGGAGAGGAGAGAGAAAAGTGGAGGAATACAAAACAATTTATAACAAAATACAAAAAGAAGAAGCTAAAGTCTATTTTATGCGCCCAACTTAGTGCGTGCTATGATCATGTCTTACTAGTTTACTGGGCACGGGCGTTTGCGCTCAACGCACAGAAACAAACCTTGCTTTATTCTTTTCTCTCTCTGCGCGGATCCCACTATATAAAAACCAATATTTAGAGGATGAAAAATGAATGAAAAATCATCTTTTCCATTTGTCAAAAACCATCTACTTAATTTTTTTCTACCTGCAAAAACGAAGAAAAAGTCACTAATGGGGATGACCTGAGTAGTGTGAAATGGATACTGGGTAGATTATTAGCAGAGATTGAATGTTGTTGGTTTTCTTTCGTAAGACTATTTGAATTTTATAAATACTTTTTATAGTGATTTAATGGATAATACAACCCACTAAAAAGTGTTTCCCTCTCTTGTTCTTGTTAACAAGTTTTCTCTCTTGTTCTAGTTAACAAGGTTTTTCTGTTGCGTTTATGCATTTATTGTTTTCTCAGCATTTATGTCTATCATTAAAGTGGGTTGGTGGATTTTAATATGAGCAATCTTTGTTCAGTGTCTTTTCGAGCTGTTGTTTCTTTATGTTTCCTAGCTCTGTACTCGTTTCACATGCTACCTTCAACCCCCTCATATTATTACTATACTGCTGTTAGGAACATTTTATATTTAGATTTTGATGATACCAAATTAAGTCCCCTATACACCCCAAATTGTTGCATAGAACCCGAGTCACTTATGTTGTGAACTCAAGAAGTTAGATTAGTAAAATGATCGAATCAGTAGTAGTTAGCTTCTTTTGCAACCAAGGATAGGACAAGTCCAAGATTTTTTGAAGACAAGAAGATCAAGAGAAGACCAAAAGGTCACAAGTGATTTAATCATGTAAGGATCCACCTTTTGATGACTTCAAGAACTAAATGGTCAAAGATAAATCATTTAGACGAAGTGACTAAGTAAGGAAAACTAGTGCACGAGTTTACACGAATCATTCCCCTAAGGATTCGTGAAGATGCTTATCCTCGTATTGAACAGTCTACTGTTGATTGCACACTTCCTACTCTCAAAAGAAAAAGGAGTCCTAGGAACAAATCCCCAAGTTTCTATCCTTGAAAGCCTTATCCTCATGAAGTGACGTGAGACAAAACAAATGTCTACACATCTCTTGGACCAACGACTATATTACTGACACTTCACATGCATCGTTACATCAAGGATATTACCCACTGGACTATAGGGTCATCTGAAGTTTGTTCTCACTTCCAACGAACAAATTTCCTCTATAAATAGCATATCTCATCAACGTAGAAGAGCAGGCACAATACATATACATCATCTGCATACAAAGTTGTCTCAATCAAGTTCTAGTGAGAGAAAGAGAAAAACTGTATATTCTACATCCAGATCTGAAGAAAACTTGAGCACATCATCATCTTCATCCAGCTCAACCAAGTTTTCTAGTTGGAAGAAAAGATATCTCAACTCATTTTTTCTCTACGTGAAGAGTAGATAGAGGTGGAGTACTAAGTGTAGTCGAAAAACCAGATACTCAAGATTGTGTCCAGCTTAGTGTCAAGGAACAATCTTGGAGTGGCTTTGTACTAAGGGGATAGTGCAAACCTTCACGAGTTGTGAAGTTGAGTGGAGTAGGCTTAGTTGACAGCCGAACCACTATAAAAATCTCTCTCTCTCTCTCTCCCCCCCTCTCTCTCTCTTATTTCATTTATGTACTGCATTCATATCATCATATTCTAACTGCCTGTGAAAAAACTGTTCTTAAACAAATCGTGCAAAGAACCCGAATCCTTTTTCCACTATGCATTTCTCTCTAACGATTCGTCTAAGGGTTCACTTAACGATTCAAGAGAAGTTTTCAAAAATCTATACGAATCTATTCAACCCCCCCCCCCTCTAGATTCGCATCTAAACCTTTCCAGACCAACAAGTGGTATCAGAGCGGTTTCCTTGATCGGTAACACGCTTACTGCTTGGAAGATCCCAGTTTAAGTTTCATAAAAAGTCTTTTTCCTATCTTTGCACAAAATTTTCTTAAAAATGGAAAATGAACATAGTCAACGCACTAGGCCTCTTGCCTTTAATCTTGCAAAGTTTGATGACTGGAAAATAAGAATGCAGGCACATTTTTATGCTATACACGATGAGATGTGGGATGTCATCGCCGATGGTCCCATAACAATAATGACGGTCAATACCAACAGAGCTGCTGGATGACCAGATGCTCCAGAAATGATTCTAAACCCAAAAGCGCAATCATACTCACTAAGGAGAGAACCCGAGCCAATCTTGACAATGTGGCTGGTGATATCTTGTACAAGTCTCTAGACGAATCTTTATTTCCCAGGGTAAGTAAGTGGCCAAATAGCCAAAGATATATGGAATGTGCTTATGCAAATAGGTGAAGGTGATGAACAAGAAAAGGAGAGCAAGCTAACAGTAGCCATGAAGAAATTTGAGGATTTCAAAATGAACTCCAATGAGACAATCTGCCAAATGGAGATGAGGTTCACAAAGTACTTAGTGAGCTAATTGAACTCGGCAAAGAACCTAGCCAAAAGGAGATCAACTTGAAAATTTTACGTGGGCTACCCAAATCATTGGAGATGAAGGTCATGCCAAGAGGGATCACCGTGATCTAAAAGCGTCTCAACTACTCAAATATTCAGTGACTTGAAGGCTTATGAATTCGAGCACGAGTTGTTATCAACCGAGGAGCCCGAATCAAAGAACATTGCTCTAGTTGCCAACCAACAACCTTCTTCTTCTAAAAGGTCTGATTCTAATCATTCTGATTTTCTACCTGAAGAACAGTTTGCTCTTTTTTGTGAGAAAATTCAAAAGGTTCATGAGGAAAAATAACTTCCAAGAGGCACAAGGATCTCCAAGTTCCTCAATCCGAAGGAAATCTTGAGAAAATAAGCCTTGTCAAAAAGAATGAACCAGAGAAGTTACAATTCTATGTTACAACTGTAGGAAACCAAGACACTTCAAAGCTAAATGTCCTTATCCTATTGTTCATAAGCATCAGGAACTCGGATCAAAGCAACGACATTACAACCTACAAAAGGACCGGAATCAAACAAAAGAGTGCTAGTCAACCAGAAAACACTTCATAAAAGGACAGAAGAAGGAAGCACTTGCTGCAAATGAAACAGAAAATTTGAACCCGAACCATGCATGTCTACTTCAAGCTCGGACTCTGAAGACTCTAAGGATGAGAAAGGGAGTTTTATGTCTCTATACTCAAGAAGTGCTTGATAAAAACTTATGCATGATGTCAAAAGATGATGATGATGTAGTCTCTCAATCTTCTTCATTTTCACATTCAAAATCTGTGAGTAGCGATAGTGAAAATCCTATTGATTTAGTAGTAAAACTGATGAAGGATTTTAAATATGTGAAAAACACACATTCCAAACTAAAGGAAGAGAACATTCGACTATTGGTCCGAACGTGGAAGCTTCAAGAGTGTCATACTCAAAAATAATGAAATGCTTGTCATAATTGATCAGCTCAAAAAACAAGTTTTACTTCTAATGGAAGAGCGTAAATCAAGGGAAGTTAGAGAGAAAAATTTGTGAAAGGTCATAGCGACATTTACTCATTCATCCAAAATAATAGATCGTATGGTAGATGCTCAAAGGCCTACTAGAAATAGAGTCGGTTTAGGCTACGATTCCAGCTCTCAACCACAAATCTTATTGGTCAAACCAACAGACCCTTCAAGTAGTGGAGGATTAAAGTCTGTGTTTGTTAAAGGATCAACCTTGATACCTGAGCCAATGACAAGTGTTGACAAGGGAAAGCTACCACAAACGACAAGCTATCCTAATAAGAAAGTTGTACAAAGAGTTGTGGGATTATATGAGAGGAAATGTTCAACTGCCAACCCCGAGGCATGAATTAGAACAGAATCGAATACATACCTAGGGTGTGTATAAGAAGAGATCCTTATCACATGAATGGTCATCCAAGAAGTCATAACCAATCATTTGAAAAACCCTATAACAACAGGATGCATTATACCATACACAAGGGACGACGCAAGTGTAACACCCCCGTGTTACGGCCTCCGTATCCGGACTAGTGTAGAATTAATTCTGTTAACATAATAAATTAAAAAGGATTTAATTAGACTAGAATCCACATTAATTAATTAGTATGGTCCCCACAATGGATCATGGAACCCTTAAATCCTTTAATCAAGTCTTTAATTCCTATTAAGAATATGGAAAGTGGGCCTTTACTATTCAGATTCTAGTTGGGACTCCCTGAATCTATATATAGGGGATTAGAGAAGCATTTAGAAACCCTAACCACTACAAATTCCAACCACACGAGACATTCCCCGAGGAAACCGAGCAAAGGAATTCCACCACCCCGAACCTAGGAAGATTCCATTGAAAGGGAAGAATCTTAAGGAAGAACCTTAGTAGCCAAGGATATTGAGTGGGTTCTAAGAGGTAACCCATGTCTTAACAAAACCTATTTTTCCTTGCTATATCTTGATTATTGTCCTTTGATAATTATGTGTGTGATTGAGTATTGATGACGCCTTGGCCTAGGATTTATGTTGTGTTTATTTGATAATCTTGATAATCTGATGTTGTGATTGTTTATATGTGTGATCCTTTATTTAATTTATGTCTAAGCCTTGTCCCTTGGGGTTTATGATCGTGATCTCATTGTTATGATGTTCTTGTTATATTTGGGGAGGGTTTAATGCATGATCGAGTGTTGAGTCTAGCCTAGGATTTACGCCCTTAGAACTTTGCATATGACTTCTTGATATTCTTAAGGTTCCGGATGCCCCTGAACTGTTATGATGATTGGTGGTCGGTCTTGGCATGTTAGGATTTCGTGTTACGGACTTATTTTGAAATAATTTTTAGTTTAATCTTCCGTTAATTGAACCGTGGTGTTGTGTTGCGTGTTAGAATGTGCTTAGACATAGTTTTGGGTTCCACGAACGAACCCCGAACGCGAGTTTTCATCTTCCGTACGCAGTGGGAGGTGGGGGGAACGATCCCGCACCACCCTACTCCGCTGCCCGGCTACCCGTATTCCCAGCGGCAGTGGCCTGCAATGCCGGACCACGCGCTAGAGACCGTTTCCTGCCCGCTGGCGGGTTGATCTCCACCCCGCCACCCACCCCGCTGGGAAGTGGTGACGGGCAGCATGGTGTTATTCCCCCCCGTTTGTTGTTTTCCCCCGTTTGTTGTTTCCCCGTGTCCCGTTTTGTTCTGTTGTACGCCCGTTTGACCATGTATGAGTCTCGTTTGATATTTTGAGAACCGTTCTAGGGATTTATATGTAGTATGTATCGTTGTTATTATGTCTTGATTGTTTATTGATTGATTATGCTGTTGATTGATTGAATGATGATGAGTATTTGGTCCATTTGCGGTCAATGATCGATGTAATTAATGATGATGAGATTGTGATTGGTTGAAATGAATTGTTGGCGGATAGAACAACGAGTGCTTCGGTTATCGTGCCCTAAAGGCACGGACCAGCCCTTAGACTTGTTGGCTAAAGCTTGGGTCATGGTATAAAGCGCCCGCGGTGTTCATTGTTAGAGTTATATGCGTTGACCCGCCTTGGTATTCCGTAACAAGAGGTACTCAACCATGCGAATGACACTCTCGGTGCACCATGTGGTGGAGCTTGTTGGTGGTTACGGAGTGGCATTAGTGCTCGGAGGAATAAGGAAGGTGGGATAAGGTGGCCTGGAAAGGTAGCAAGTTGGAACGAAGAAATAAGGATGGAGTGGAGTGAAAAGGTTGGAGAGCTTGTTATAAGGTTGAAGATGGATTGTGTGTCGATGATTTACTTGCTAATTGATTGTCCTTTGAATGCCCCATTGTTGCCTCTATCTGTCATTAATGTGCTTACTTGTCCGCAATTATGGCTTTGTCTTGTGTTCTTAGGATGCATGAATAGTCTTTATGACTGTTCTAATAGTGTACAAGTCTATTGCTATGTCTTGTGTCGTTGATCTGGTTTAAAGCGAGAGTGTTTCTCAGGTTATATATGTATGTCCGGTTTCCAAAGAATGATTTTTCTTATATCCTACCTAGTATTGTAACCTTTTAACTGCGTTGGAGTGGGTTACGCAGCATTATTCGCTGACGGTTGTTACGCCCGCATGTTTTTTTCGCAGGTCAGATCAGTGCTTGGAGCGTGATAGTTGGATCCCCAGGATCTAGTTTTAGATAGTCATTAGATTCAGTTTAGACGGCCTTGCGTTGCCTTGATTTGTACTCAATTATGGAAATTTAGGGATTTATGTTTTGATTTAGTAATTTAGCCTGTGCCATCTAAGTTGCTCTAGCTTAGATGTGGCATAGCACCTCGACTATTATGCTTAGTTTATGCTCTGTTTGGGAATCAATAATTAGATTCGCCTTTATTTTAAAAAGCTTTAAAGTTTTAAAAAAATTAGGGATGTTAGCAAGCAAGGGTCAGTCCCATGAATGGTCAAAGGTTTATCAAGTCATATAGATTTCTAAATAGGTCAATGTCGATGGTGTTAGGAGCCCTATCTGCCGGGCTCAGAATGAGGACCTGGTCTAGTAAATCCATGTAAGGCCTATGAGACTAAGCAGAATTCAAAGGTTCATCTTGCATAAACAAAGCTTCTATACTATGGCCACTTACTAACATGTGGAAAGACCTAGAACGCAAAGAAGGTGTACTGCACCCCAAAAGACCTGCCCATAGTTTTTGTTTGCATCCCTGGCATGATTATGCCAGAGCCGTTCATTGGGTACAGGAAAGCCCAATGATGAAACTTATCACAAGTTCTAAGGTACACTGTGGGTAACCGCGAAACCCAACAACTGACCTGGCTAACTAGTAAGGACCAGCAATGGGTAGGCCTAAATCATTATCCAAATCTTTGAATTTTAAGGAAACAGGTGAGAATATGGTATGTTGATAGTG
>VALG01000856.1:0-14852 GCA_009835305.1 Ipomoea purpurea
CAGAAATAGAATGTGTGTATAAAGGTTCTGCACGCGTTGCCTGGTTCATAATCTTATAAGTATCCTTGTAATTGTGTCTGTAGCTCCAAAATTGCTGAATATAATAGTTCTGGCCCGAGGCGAAATATTGACTTTGATTTCCTTTCGCTGTCTAATATTGTTTCTGACTGCTCAAGTTTGATCTTTGCAATACAATTAATTCTTGTATCTGGCTGATTCTTGCGTCGAGTACAAAATTCATCATAGTCTCCGCAAATCAGCCTTAATCATCGAAGGCCGTAGGGTACAACTTCTCGCGCTTCCAGGCCCTTTTGCGTAGTATAAATGTAGCATGTTTTTCGAACTTGCCTGAGTTAAATGAAAACGATATATCACTTAGATACATGCTATATTTTTCTTCCTTCATGATATCCTTGTGCAAGATATTAGTTTAGGTAGAAAGCTCTTGGGTGGGGATGGGTTCAGAGAGTGTACTCAGATTCTGTAAAAGAACGTACTCTATTGGTATTGTGTGCTTGGATCATGCGTGTGTGTGCACACATGCTTTCTTGTTATGCGAGTTGGGTTTTCACCATTGCTGTTGTATCTATAGGCCACATTCTGGCAGAATTCATTATGTGGTGTATGGAGGTATTCTGGCTTATATTTGTGGGTTAGTCATGCAGGCTTTGTATCTAAGTGAGGTTTGAGACTTGGTGTGGGCTTATGGTATATTGTCTTGGCGTTACGTCCTCCTCGAGTTTAGGCTCTTTATGGGGTGTATAACAGTTATAGCATATAGCCTCTCGACATTTGCTGTTTAGGTCAAGACGGTACATCAAAACCCGTATGTCTAAGCGCAGGCTTGATTCGCTAAGTCTCGAGACACCAACTCCATATTCCGACATTGTTTTGCTTGTCTCCTTCACATCGCGCTGTTATAAGCGGTCTGCAGTGATCCTGCTCGGTGGCAGACATGCGCTTCTATCTCCAAATGACGTACAGGGGTGGAGCGGCTTTTTCTCTCCTGGTCGCGTGGGTGACCAGTGCGTCCCTTTGCCTGCATCCTCCTCGCTCGTCAATACACACCGAAATAACGCGTGCTTCTGAGCCTAGTGTGTTCAACACGAGTCATGCACTTCGTTCACACTGCGGGTTGTTGGCACACGTAATCCGCTCGGTTCTCTTCTTACGACAGCGTGTCTTGCGACACATGTTTCGTTTCGTCGCCTTTGGCAGCTATGGTATTGCCACCGGTTCTCGCTGTACTACTCCATATCGGCGTATTTCCCGCTCGGTGGCTCTCTCGCTCTTATAGTTGCGGTTTCACATATACGTCAGCTCTGTTGTCACCCGCCTATGCTATTAATATCAGATCCCTCTGGGTGGGATGACTTGCAAGAGTCGCATTTTTGATGGACGATTCTAACGCTCGTTACGATTGAAATTTTACGCGCCGCTCGCCGCTCCCTAGCCTAACCCGTGACGCTATACGACATTTCCGGTGTTCTCGATTGAACTTGATTGCGGATGCAGTTGTGCAGTTGCTATTGTTTTGGAGGTTGTGGCTCCGATACATGCCTACGCCTTCTCGTAGCATTCACGAGGTGTTTGGGTTTGCCGGTGCGCGGTTCTTGCTATTCGCTGCTGATACCGTGCGGGCGTAGTATTCTGTCGATATATGTCTCTATATATCGTTCTAGGACCTTTGCCTCTCGTTCCTCGCGACGCTCAGCGCATGCTTCGTTGTAACGTAATGTCTGCGCCGCCGGGCGTGTTTTGACACACATGCACCGCAGTACGGTCTAGCTACGTCGCTATCCTTGCGCGCTCCCTCTTATAACAACGCGTGTGCTCTAAGACATCTCTGGATTGGCCCTCCGTTGTTCGGTGATTCGTGGGTCTTCCTCCCTGCATCAAGAGAGCTCTTAGGTTATCTTCTCTGCTTCTCCTGGCTTACCTGCTTGGCGACGTCCTCCACACTTTGCGCGTTTATGGCTCGCTTCAGTCTATACCCTTCAGAGAATCTAAAGTGTCCCTTCACTCCGGATCGTCATCCGGTCGCTCTGAGTGCGATGCTTCTCTCCTGCATATTTGGTGGACAAATTGCTCAGGACATATCAAACTTTAAGACTTGGAACTAAAATAGTAGATTTCTTGGATATTCTCATAGTACGTGTTGAAATCAACACGGCAGGACCGAAAGCTGAATTTCAAATCTCTATTGGACAAGGCGTAATAGCGATCGGTGTCTCACACATCGTTCTGGCGTATTTTTATCGTGCGGCTTCGGGATTCTCGTTTCTAACGCTAGTACGCCGTATTCCCCGCGTCGCGCTGTTCGTCTCGGGTTTCTACTTCCTCTTCGGCCTCGCGCTGCATCCGTTGCTCTCAATTTACTAGACCTACTTATGGGGTCTGCAGCTGCTGGTGTACGCTTGTGCCGTCACGGTCCTGACTAGCTGGTTCTCATCCTGCTCGGATTATAGCGAATGCTATCGCAGTGTCTTAATCCGATCTTTTTTGCGTGCTATCTCCTTCGGTGCGCATCATCGTCTCTCCATTCCGGTTCTCACCGGCGTGCTCGTCCTTTGTTTCGCCCTATATTGGACTCCGGTCCCCGCCTCGCTCCTCACTCCACCCCTCGTTCCGGTCCCGGCTCGTCTCACCTCCGGTCCGCTCGTCTCCGGCACGCTTCCCCCCTTACGCTTCCTTGAGCTTACCGCCCTCCGGACTCCCCTTGGCTTAGCTCCCCCGCGTCCTCTTCCCCTCCTCTCGCTCCCACAGGTTGCTTGGTGACTGTCTCCCCTCCTTGTGTTCTCGTCTACTCTCTCCGCTTCCTCTCCTTCCTCTCTTTTCCCCGCCTTGTCCATTGGGTTATGTGGCATGATCTGTTGGTGCACCCACATCCGCTCCGTCGACCCGAAGCCCAAAAACTGACTCAATCAGACATTAAAATTGGCGCCGACTGAATAGACTTGATTTTTCAAAAATACAGTTCGGCTCATCAAAATTTACAATATATTCCTGAACAATTGATGACATATGTTTATGTTGTCCGAGCTCAAACATGACTACTCGTATCGACCGAAAACATTTCTTTTTTTTGAGGAGTTCCTGTTAGGAAACCGTTTGTATTGAGGTTTTGAACGATGACCCAATGTATGTAAAGGAGTCAGCCCCGCTAACTCCCTTAAGCTTTATCGTTTATCCGACTTTCGTCCCTAAACGAAAAGTTGCCAGTAAATCACATGTAATTCGTGTTAAGCTAGACAAAGCACACGAAAAGAGTTATTTTTGATGATATGGCGTCCGAAGACGAAAGAGAAGACTTCAAGACATGCTTCCACAGCAACCCGAAAGTAATTTCTTACCCTCTTTCGGACAGAATCTGTCGGAGATGAGCCCCGAAACATAGACCAGTTGGAAAAAATCTATGTTCTTAACCCTATACGGTGCCGAATATCCTAGAATTTCGGGTGCGTTTATAAACCTGAGGTTGACCGCATGGTGCATGGTTGCATCGGTTGTTTCTCAGAGTCGCGAGACCCGATGTATCGTTTAAGTAAAGCCACGGGCGCTGCTGTAGTTCTGTCTTTGACAGTTGCCGCTTTTTTTGTGTAATGCTATACATACTTGCCACCTGACACCGGCACTCTAAGGAGTGATATAGGACTCTAAATCGACACTGTCATGCCTTATGGGAATCAACGTATTACATCTCTTCTATAATGGCAACAATTATTTGAATCGAGTACATGGTTATCTGATTTCCACTAATGAGTGAAGCCTAAGTAGAGGATGTAGAGATAGAACACCATTGGTACTATTGATTACTCCCATATGACATTTACAACGGGCTGACTGTACACACTGCCCATTAATGAGGCATTTATAGTGCATATGCGAACCTTCCCCGGTCCTGTGTACCCAAAACTGAATTAAGAGAATCATTTCTCATAATTTAAGATGTAAGGTTCGAAAATTTCATCATCCCGTTTCGCTCCACCCAAAACCGTTGTAGGTTAATATTAGAATTTCCAATGTCATGCTACCGCCTATATAAATCGTGTTTACTCCATATATATAGTCATGTCAACTAAAGGAACACTGGTGCAGCGGCTTGTTAAGCGGTTCATACTATCTCTGTGTAGCCATAGTGTATGACGATAGGTGGCGAACCAGTTGATAATTATTACCCATTGAGCTATGCAAAAAGTTCTCTTGATTATAGTGGTATTAATGCCTCATTTAAGCCCCTAAACTAGGACAGACATATCTTATTGTGTTGAACCAGTTCTAAACGAGTTAAGAATAATAACAGGTAGTATCAGCTATAATTGAAGAAGATCATGTTAAGCCACTCCGTGTTATAGTACTCGATACTATAACAATGTCTGTCTACTTTGATATCAAGATGATTAGAGCATGGATCTTTGCACCCATCGATAAACAGTAGCAATCATTTATCCTACTGACTGTTGCGATAAATGATCTGTCTTTTAATTCACGTGGCCATTTTAGATAATTACATTTAGTGAGGCTCATAGTGGATAGTCAAGTACGCGCGGCTCGGTTATTAAGTAGGTTAGGGCACCCTGCCTACAGTTGATGGCATAGCGTGAACTTCTAGGGCCCTAATACATTTCTATCGAGTATGACTCCCCTTCTCCCTCACTCAGGTGACAATGTGATAGTGTTTGTTGATTGTGTTATATTTTTGCGCACAGAAGTTTACATACCTTTTGCCCTCAGATACGGTAGTCTGCGGCAAATTACCAGTCTATGAATCCAGACACGCGCCGTATAGATGAGGCCCGCATACCTCAGTTAGTCTGTGAAATTTTAAAAATTATTGTCAAGAGATTATTCCGCCCTTTGATATCAGATAGGTAAGAGAGAGTTGTACTGATTGGAAACAACAAGAGGTTTTTGATTAAGCCGCATTCAGGCTTACAAAATACCCTCTCTCCGCGGCCCTTGTCCCGCGCCCCCCCCGCCGCTCGGCCCCGCCCGCTCTCCTCGGCGCCACTCTCAACCTTCTGCCGCTCCTCTCCCTCACTCCCTTCTCTCCTCTTTCTTTCTCTCTCTCTCTATCACTCATCCGCCTCCTTCCCTACGAAATCTCACCACTACATGAGCTACAAGCTCTCGTGCAAGATAGCTAGTGATACAATAAACAAATATTGATGAAGTATTTCGTTCGCAATTGCGCTCTCAATAATAACACACCCTTTGTTTTTGCATACGCGCTCGCTCATTTTTCTCTCCTTTACAAGGTGCACTCTCTTAGAAGACAGAAGTCTATTCACCCCCCCCCCCCCTCTAGCTCACTTACATCTACTATCGACGGACAGTGGTAGTCGAGAGCGGCAAATACCTTGAATGGTAAAGGCTTTTGCATTTACTGCCTGGTAATCCCATTTCAAAACCTATCTTGAAAAGTTTGCATATTTTTTCTTTTGCACGAATTTTATCAAAAAAAAAATGGAAAAAGAACATGCACAACATCGCTCTATAACAGCTTGCTTTAGCCTTGCAAATTTGATGATTGGAAGTTGAGATGCAGGCTTTTCTTTGTTCTATTCATGATGAAGATGTGGACGTCATAACCACCAGACCAAATCACGGGTGATGATGGCGAATGCAGAAGCAGCTGCACAAGGAGAAGGAGCTCCACAAATGATACCTAAGCCGAAAGAGCAGTACTCCACGGACGAAAGAGCAAGGAGCGAGATCTAGATAATTGATGGGCGATATGGGGTTATACTATTTCTTTACAATCTCTACAGATGACTCTCTGATCCTCATGTTATCAGAAAATATTTGTTCGAAAGACATTGACCATGGAAGTATGGGAGAAGTCATATGGATGCTTGGGAGAATAGGAGACGAGTTCACATTGGTAATAAAGACAACAAACATGAATCTGATGGCTCATGAGAAATTTCGAAGACTTCAGAAATGTCTGGGCCTCAATAGATCGATTGTTACGATCATTTTCTTTGGAAGTGGATCCTCAAATTCAACTGCTGTGGGTAGAAGTTTTATGTCAGTCGTTAGAAAAAGAACTTTTAACAGAAGGAGGGGATTAGAAGTGAATCTGAAAAGTCTTAGGGTTGTAGTTGCCAGAAGCAGTCATTTGGGTAAATTTGAGGAGGTGTTAATATGACTTATGAGTGGCGTATAAGAGATATTGGTAGGGAGTA
Organism: Ipomoea purpurea; assembly: GCA_009835305.1. Classification (NCBI taxonomy): domain Eukaryota; kingdom Viridiplantae; phylum Streptophyta; class Magnoliopsida; order Solanales; family Convolvulaceae; genus Ipomoea; species Ipomoea purpurea. The sequence goes on from VALG01000856.1 coordinate 6,189, forward strand.
ACAACAATCGTACAGCAAGGATTCTTTCAGGTGAAGTTTTCAAAGAGCTATACTGAGTTTGCTGAGATACAGTTGAACTCCTGTTAGGGGCTAATAGTTAGAGTTGAGGAACCAGGAGAGGCAAACATTGTTCTCGTAGGCTAATATCTCAGTCATCAGATCGCTCTTATGCAGTGTTCTATAATTCTTAACTCTAGGTATTATGTTATTTAATCTGAAGCAGATTCATGTTGGCTCTCTATGTTTTCAGGGAAATCATGACATATGGATGTCATTGGAAATGGCATACAACTTTCAAGATCCACAAACTGAGTCGGTGTCACCGAAAAGGCAAGCGAAGGCTTTCCTCTTTCAACCTCTTAGGAAGGCATAATTAGAGCGTACTGATTCACATCTTATTTTGGTCATAACATATTTGTGCCTTGCATTGACAAGCCAGGACACTTAAAAAGCAAATTGTCTCCATGATTCCACATAAATGGTGATTATAGTCAGGCTCAATTCAAGATTGCGAACACTACACAACCGAATTCGTACCATCAAAAGAAACTGAGACAATATTCAATAGAGTGAGTCGACTATACGATGTGGCCTGAATCTATCTAAACATCCAGAAAATAAGGAAAGAAAGGAAAGTCAATGGTAGGTTAACACGAAACCACTGAAAAATTTGCATACCGAAAGTTCAGCTCCCTAAAGCTCGAGTCAGAAGAACGAAAGCAATGAATTTGAATAGTTGAGAGGAAAGGGACGTTAGCAATGGTTGTATCTGATTTCAAGTTCAAGGAGAAGTCAAGCACGAACTATGTCGATCCATGGCAGGAATGAGAAGGAAAGAAGGTATCTCTCATTCTTGCGTTCTTGTTATTGCAGCTGAGTCAAGTTCTGTAGCGGTGATGCAAGAAGACCGTCCCAATGGAATCGAGGATCGAACTGAAAATGATGAGGGGAAGTTCAAGATGGAATAAGTGAAGAAGAGAAGATTGCACTTTACTCCAAACTTAAAGACGGAGAACTCAGTTCAGTACATGACCAGCTATAATTTGAATGAGATGTCATGATCGCATTTGAAAGACGAAGAGCGCGAGATACAGTTGCTTATCGAGGACAAGCTATCGAGAACGATATTTTCAGCTCTTGGAATGAACGCAATGCACATCGAAAGAAAAGAGAGAGCAAAGAACTGCTTGAAATCTTGGATAAATTTAATAATTCGTCCAATTTAATGGATAGAATGTTAATGAATCCGCGATTGCCCGGGAGAAAACCGGAATTGGTTTTAGGCCCCAGCTCCTAAAATTCACAAATCGAGTTGAACAAATCCCAAGAATGCATACTCACACGAAACTTTGCGACTGGCATTTGTTCAAGGACAACCCAGATGTTCTGAGCCTGCTCATTTATTTTGTAATGAGTTATTAACAATGTCAATAACACCACAATCAACAGCAACCGATAGAGAGAGAGTGAGTTTAGGGTTGGCACCGATAGGTTGTTGGGAATATATTGGGACGAAGAAAATCTAAGGTGAGTGCGAGAGTAGACAAGTTTATGTAAAGTAGAAAATTGGACAAATGGTAAGAGTAAAGATCTTTTGAATATCTGGAATGAAGAGGTCAGCCTAACGGAATAGGTAGCCTAAGTGGTTACAAGAAAGACGCAATGTATTAAACCAGAGGCATAGTATCGTCCGAGTGTTGAGTTTTAGAAAGCGCAAGATATGCCTTTAGCTCATTGGTATATCGAGCGATCGGGCGATATATCTAGTATTATCAGACACTGAAAGAATCTTGCGAGAGATGTATCTTTGGGGTATCTTGGTTTGTGGTATTTTTTCTAACTGGACTGGAGGATTCGGGTGCAGTCAGTTAGAGACAGACCATCTGTCTTTTTTGATTTTATCTGCGAGAAGACCTGCTTCGTGCCTTCCAGAAAAAAACCGTTTATTGCATGTGATAAAGTGTCAATCGTGCATAATGAACAAATCCAATCATCCCAGGTATCCATTACTTCTATGCAGCGATAATTGTCTTCATTTTTCGCTCAGCGCAAGTACTGGCATCAATAGCAGAAAATGAATATAGCTTACACGCAAAGGTTCTGTTTGTGCTCTAGCATTCGCCATCTATCAATTCTAATTCTTTTCATTTCCTTTTCATCTGCGCAAGCTTTTTCTTAGAGAGTGAGGAGTGAGTGAAGCTTACAAGTGCTAATTGGATAGGATTATAAAGATAAACTCATATTTGAATTAGGAAGGGAAGTCAAAGCGAGATTAAGGGGCACTCTAGGGGTAGATCTAATTGATTGATGTGGATTTCATATAATGTGTAAGACCTTGCTGAAACACTATGCTTTTAGTGTACGCTCAGTTACGATATCAAAGAGAAATACGCAGAGATACGTCATTCCTATACTAAAAAGCATGGATAAGATACCCGAAACTAAATGGGAGGCATGGGTACAACTAAAATAAAAAGAAAGACAATAATCTTTGATGCAGGAAAAACGGTCATATTGTAGGATGGTCATATGGTATATGTTGACAGTGGATCTCAGAATAAATTGATTTGAAATAAGAGGGAAAACATTCCATGGCAGATTTTTGATCTGCATTTTTTGCTGCTGGCGTGAGGACTTGAGGTGGTGGGCATCCTTACGGAGGAGTGTTGAGGGTGAAGTTAGAAAACATCAAATATTGGAAGCAATGCCTTTTTAGAAAGTGGAATGGAACCCCAAAGTTATCTTTGGAGGAGAAAACAGTGGCAAAACTCATGGAAGAGGGGACATCAATCAAAAAGGGAATAACCATACAAGATGTCTCTTATGTTGAAGGACTGAAATTCAATCTTCTAAGCACAAGTCAATTCCTGCGACCAAAGGATACAAAGTAAGAATTCTTCAAAGATGAATGCAAAATCGTTGAACATGAAGGATGGAAAGACAGCTCTAACGGGTCAACGGGAAGAAGAATATGTAATAATATCTTTAAATTCTTCTAACGCTAATGTTTGTCTTGTAACTAAGAGCCAATTGTAGAATCTCAATCAAGAATGGCACAACAAGCTAAGCCACCTGAAATATGAAGACGATAAACAAGCTCGCAAAAAGAAATCTCGTAGAGGATTTATCCAGAGGTATCCTACACCGAAAGATAATAATATGTGATCTTGTCAGAAAGGAAGCAACTAAAGACTTCGGTTCAAATCAAAGGATGTAGAAACACAAGACTGAATTCGATCCTTGAGTCTTCTACACATGGACCTCTTTGGACCTGTAGATTCCAGCAATGTTTTGAGTGGAAGAAGTATAGGCTCTTGTCGTGTAGATGACTACCACAGGAGATATACATGGTGTTTTTCTTGAAGAAGAAGAACGAAACGGAAATAGTTCTTCCAAATCTCTTGAAGCAACTTCAGACAGGAAAAAGGAGGCCAAAAATTAAAAGAAGGTCAGAGTCATGGAACGAATTGTCACAAAGTGATAAGAGGGAATTCTATGCACAAAATGGCAGTCTTTCATCAACTCTCGGCAGCGCGAACTTCTTCAGCAAAATGGAGTAGTCCGAAAGGAGAAAACCAGAACCCCTAAAAGAAGCTGCAAAGAACGATGATCCTCGTATTAAGGCTTCCAAGAAAGAATTTTGGGCTGAAGCCATAAAACGCGCATGCCTATACACAAAACAGATCCTTGTATCAACAAATCTCACAACAAGACACCCATATGAGTTTGGAAAGGTAAGATCCAGTATTGCTATTTTACAGTATTTGGTTGCAGGTGCTTCATACATAACAATGGAAAGAATCACCTTAAAGGCGTTTGACGAAAGAGCTGATGAAGGATTTATTCATGGCTACTAATCTGTGAGCAAAGCATTCAGAGTTCTAAACAAACGAACTATGATTATTGAAGAATCCATACATGTCAAATTCGATGAACAATCCGAGAAAAATCCATCTGGATGCAAGACATCTATTATTTCGAATCAAAGTCCTCAGCAACCTGTTGACGAAGATGTCTTAGACGAAGAGTCTTAGACGAAGAAGACTTACTTTCATCTTACATGAAGTATCAGTCAAAAGCTCTAGAACCCGAAATGACATCTCAACAGGATAATGGAAATCAGCAGGACAATCCTTCAAGCACCACTCCATCTGAACCAATGATATATATTGATTTGCCCTACATTCTAGAGATGGATGCTCAAAATCATCAAGATGTCTTTGAACCAGATCTTAGGTGGTTAAGAGATCATCCACAAAATCAAGTGATTGGAAATATTCAAGAAGGTGTGAGAACAAGAGTTTCACTGCACGAAAGTATAATGGCATGCTTCTTATCTCAAATAGAGCCAAAATCTATAGAAGAAGCCCTAAGTGATCCTGACTGGGTGATATCTATGCAAGAAGAACTCCATCAGTTTGAAGGAAATGAGGTATGGGAACTTGTACCCAGACCATCGCACCAAAACGTCATTGGAACCAAATGGGTATTTAGAAACAAAATGAGTGAAGATGGGCTCATTGTTAGGAACACAAAGCTCGTCTTGTGGCTAAAGGATATTGCCAAGAAGAAGGTATTGATTTTGATGAAACCTTTGCCCTGTGGCTAGATTGGAAGCTATACGTATATTCCTAGCTTTTGCAGCCTTCAAAAATTTTAAAGTGTATCAAATGGATGTCAAGAGTGCTTTTCTAAATGGAATTCTTGAAGAAGAAGTATATGTTGAACAACCTCCTGGTTTTGCAAATCAATAATGACCTTGAAAAGGTATATCATCTCAAAAAGGCTCTATATGGCTTAAAGCAAGCCCCGCAAGCCTGGTATGGACACTCTTTCATGTTTTCTCATCAAATTGTGGCTTCACGAAAGGAGTAGTTGACAAAACACTCTTTCGTATAAAAGATAATGATCATATCCTATTAGTTCAAATATACGTTGATGACATTATCTTCGGAAGCACGAATCCTGATCTATGTGAAAAATTTTCCAATCTCATGAAAGGAAAATTTGAAATGAGTATGATGGGAGAACTGAATTATTTTCTGGGCTTACAAGTCAAACAATGCCCAGGTGGAATATTTATAAATCAAGCCAAATATACTAAGGATTTAATCCGAAAGTTTGGCATTGATGGAAAGAGCTCCGTCAAAATTCCAATGAGCACATCCCTTAGAATGGATGTTGATAATGAGGGAAAGGATGTTGATCAGAAAAACTTTCGAGGCATTATTGGCTCTCTTCTATACCTAACAGCAAGCAAGACCTGACATTTCGTTTGTCGTTGGTGTATGTGCTCGCTTTCAAGCCAAGCCGAAAGAAAGTCACTTAAGCCGCAACAAAGAAGATATTAAGATATCTTAATGGTACGCAAAGTGTCGGTCTCTGGTATCCGAAAGAAGGAATCATTTGATCTGATTGGATACTCAGATGCAGACTTCGCAGGATGTCGAATTGATCGAAAAAGTACCTCAGGAACTTGTCAGTTCCTAGGAGGAAGAATTGTGTCTTGGTTTAGCAAGAAACAACACTCAATTGCTACAAGTTACGGCTGAGGCCGAATACATAGCCTGGAAGTTGTTTGTGCTCAAATCTTATGGATGAGAATCAATTGAGAGACTATGGGATAAATGCACAAGAAGTGAGCATTAAATGTGATAACACTAGTGCAATAGCAATTACGCATAATCCAGTCCTACACTCTCGGACTAAGCACATTGATATCAAGTATCACTTCATTCGTGATCATGTTGAGAAGAAAGACATATCTCTTGAATATGTCAATACCGATGATCAATTGGAAGATATACTCACTAAGCCCTTAAGTGAGACAAGATTATCCTCATTAAGGCATGAAATCGGAATGATTGAAATGACATAAAGTCTAGAGAATCAAATCTGAGAAGATTCTTGTTCTTGATACTCACAAGATTTGATCCATTTACACACGCAAGAATCCTTATAAATAAGGTACACCAAGTAATTAGAACTTCATAACTAACAAAAATTTCTAGTGTTTGCTTTTGCATGTGCAGATATGAGTACAGGTAGCGAAAGAACCACCATTGAAGCTCAAGGTGGAAAGAGTGAAATTCTTAATGACCAACTCATAACGGAGGAGGAGGTGAACAAGTTTCTAGAACACTCTCAACATATCCAAAGCCTTCTTCGTGCTCCGACAGATAAGGAATCAAAGGAGCTGTTCCCATCTGCTGGCAATTCCATTGATATGCCAAGGAAAACAGTGTGCTGGACAAAAGCGACAGCTTTGATTACTCCACCCTCAAGCACTCCTCCTAAGATGCCCTCACCACTCAAGTCCACTGCCAGCAGCAAGAAAAGGAAAAATCTGAGTGATTTTGTTCTTTTCTTTATGTTCAAAATTGTGATGCTATCTTATCATGCTTTTTAATAAATGACGCTATCTCTTCGTATCTCTTTTTGATAATCGTAACTACACGTAAACATAGTGTCAGTATCCAAAAGATTTCAATTAGATCTACACGATATCTCTTTGCCTATAAATTGATATATCCATGCATAAGCTTCACTCACTCTCTACTCTCTAAGAAAAAGGCTTGCAGAGATGAACAAAAGGGAAAGGAAAGATGGATGAAGCTGAGAAAAAGAGCTACACGTCTGAAGCATCATTTGCAAGAGGCCAGCAAGCTGCCAAATGCCTACCATTATCAGCTTGCAAGAAGATGGGGAGATGATCAATGTGACTTACTCTATGCCGAACACAGCATCTCAAAAAGAAAAAGAGGTTCTTGACAATCTTGTCAACGAATCCAGGGCCAAGAAGGAATACCATCTAGAACAAGCCAAACGGCTTGCTAATGAGAGAATCATGGTGCTAAAGAGCTCTAACAAGAACTCATCATCAACACCTACCTTTTCGATGGTACCCTATTCTGAAGTTCCCCCACCTAGTGATCAATCCTACGAGGATTTCACTATGGTCCACTCTCGGTCCCAAATCAGCCACCCGAACCCACTCCTCTCCTTGAGGAGTTGGATGAATACGCAAAGAAAGCAAATCTGGCTGATGTGACCGATGAGATGACTCGTCTGGAAACTTCACGTGCCCTATCGTTTTCTTTGAATCAATGTAGGCTGTGCTCTCGAGACCAAGAATCTCTTCTCTCTCTCTCTCTCTCCTCTTCTCTCTCTCTCCTCTCTCTCTCTCTCTCTCTCTCTCTCTCTGTCATGTGTGTCCTAATGGCTGTATTACCCTTTCTCTCTTGAATAAATGCATTTCGTGATAATACTTATCTTTGTCTGTTTCTTATTTAAAGCCACAGGAAAATTCATTGATGGATGCATTTATTACATGCTTAATCTGGTCAAAAAGAGGATGATAATTCATTATGAATATCTTGAATGCTAAGCTCATCGAAGTTTGAGTTGTACAAAGAATCGGACCAATAGTCTCACCTTTAAATCAACATCTTCTTGACTATATTTATGAGCATTGATTGCTATGTTGAATTTCATGCATAACTGTTACATGAGCCTTATGATCTTTGGCTATAAAAGGAAGAGCAACACTCATAAATCTTATCATCTCCTTCCTTTACAATGCCTCCTAAGAAACGATTCACAAGAGGTGATTCTCGCAAGCTCCAAGAGGCTGCTAGACGCCTCCGAGAGAGCAGGGTGACTTGTATCCGGGCAATAGCCCACAAGCTCCCATTAACCTTGTCTCTGACTCAGACTCCTCTCTTTCAATACGACGAGATGACTGGATTCATTGTTGAATCTGAGAATAAGGAAAGGGCTTCAAAAGATCCTAATGAGGCCATTCCAGAAGAATGGTATGACAAGGACTACATGGCATTTCTAGCTCAAGATAACTGGAAGGAGAACTATGACAAAGAGGAAGAACCTGAGTCCTCTTCTGATTCCAACTTCCCACGTTATAGGAGGTGGTACAAAGAGATGTTTGGGAAGATGAAAAAAGGATAAACCAGAGTCCTCTTCAACCAAGAAAGTCGAGGGAAGAAAAATCACTCTTCCAAATCTTTATCTATGTATCTTTCCTCTCTCGTCTTTATGAATAATAAAAGCATGTTGGCTCTGGTTCTCTCCTTAATCGAATCTGTGTGTGCTTATTAACAATCGTTTGTCTTGAATCAAGGATAACTTTCTTGAAAAGATCATTTTCTCTAAAGCATGCCTTGGTCAAGTCTTTCGGGCACACTTTTTGAGCAGTCCAATCCTTCCATTATCTCTTTCTTAGAATAATGGATAAAGGAAAGGAAAAGGTTCTCTCATCCGAAAGCTTATTTGAGCTTAAAAATTTCATCCCTCCATGATCTTGGAAATTTACTCAAAAGGTTCACCTTTTAAAAAGTTTGACTCTTGCTTCTTCCATTTATGAGGAGAAATATCGTGTTTCTGCTAAATTCAAATATATTGACTACTTTGGATGATGTGGAAAGAAAAGGTCTCCATAAAGAGATTTTGGGAGCTGACCATAAATCTCTACTGGACGAAGTTTTTCGCCCATGAAATCCGAAAGAACGGGTATCTTGAGTATGCACGAAAGAAGAAGGGAAGTATTGAGTGAAGGCTATCTTGCCCACCAATACACGAGAGATTGTAATCCGCTCTGCTACGAATGTTTTGGATAATAAATCTCTCGGGTAAAATACCCCTGTTTAT
>VALG01000857.1:0-14038 GCA_009835305.1 Ipomoea purpurea
AGGTATATAAATTATATAGGGCTGCGGTCCACTGTTTGGTTGCGATCAAACGTTCTACATGAGCTGCGTTCATTTTCCTGGCTCGGTCAGATGACATACTCTCTTGGGCTGCGGTCCACTGTTTGGTTGCGATCAAACTATGATGAGTTGCGGTTCATCGTCGGTTGCGATCGACCCCCTCCGTTTGCGATACGGGCAGGGTGCTGCGGGGCCGTGTCAGAGCTATATGCGCTGACCCTCATGTATGGGCATGCGATTGGTCCTGTGGCGCCAACAAAGTGTGTGTGTGATGAGATATGGATGAGTTGGGTTATGAGTATCTTGGGATGTGACTATGGGATTTATGTTGGGGATTGTATGTGGGTTATGATTGTTAATTATGCTCAGCTTTATCTGTCTTACCTGTCGTGAACTGTATATGCTTGATATTAACTGTTGCCTGTGCTTAGCTCTATCTGTCGAGTCTATCCCTGTTTTAAAAGCTAGAGTTCGTAGGATATATCTTCATGTTCAAAATGGTTTTCGTATACTATATATATCTCTATATGTATTGTATTTCAACGCGTTGGAGTGGGTTACCATCATCCCTCGCTGAACAGATATATTTGGCTTTCAGGCACGACGAGTAGATCACTGGAGTGCGCTAGAAGTTGGCGTAGATTAGATAGTTCTTTCCTTTCGGCCTGCGTGCCATGATTATATTGGTACTGATTGAGACTATAGATTCCAGCCTGTGCACCTGAGTTTCTAGCTCAGGTTGTGGCATAACACCCCGTACTCTTTGTATCGTTTCTGGGATTTATAATCGTTTATCTTTATTATATTTTCTGTAAAAGTTTTAAAAATCCCGGGGTGTTACAGTTGGTATCAGAGCCTCAGTTTGACCCTAAGATAAGACTATTAAGACCAGACCTCAGGACTTGAACTCTAGGTACTTTAGGAAGTAGGACTCGGGAATCTTAGGACGCGCGGCAAGATTGTGAAACCTACACATAAACCCCCCACTTTATCCCTCCCTTATTTAAAGATTTCCCCCGCCTATCACATCGAAAGAGCACCAAACTGTAAACTAACGTTCTTATAAAACGTGGCCTAGAAAGACAACAGCATGGCACCAAATAGGAGACAATCAATTACTCCAGAACCCGCCGTACAGGACCCCCTGACTCAAACCCTACAACAATTAACACAAGTCGCCCAGGCACTAAGCGACGTAGCTCTCCGCAACAACAGACCCCCGCCTCCTCCATCGAACGCGAACTCAGACGTCGCCCGACAAGTCTCAAATCATCGACCACCCACGTTCTCAGGAGAAGAGGATCCCGTGATCCTAGAGGAATGGATCCGGACCCTCGACAAAATTCTAGGGTTGGTAGAATGCCCAGAAGAACGTCGTGTAGAGATAGCCTCATTTCCTTCGGACACGAGGCAGACCTTTAGTGGGATCCATGAGGACCCACTTACAGATGTTTTATGTGCATTCTTGATAATCTTGATGATTGAAAAGAAGTTCTTGATATTGATATGATGATTCTTGACAAATCTTGATATTTCTTGATAAATATGATTTTGATGGATTTGGGTGGATTAGAGCCTAGGTTGGATGAGAATTTGTGTTATGATGTCTTGATATATATTTGGATGGGAATTGCATGTTCGGGTGTTATTTATGTCCAGAGATCATATAATAGGATGAGTTCTACGTGATGTCGTTAATTGCGTTTAAAAGTGTCTAAGCATTGTTTCGGGTTCCACAATGGACCCGGGACGTAATTGTGATAAAAGAGTCAGTTGGGGGGTAGGGGAACTCGCCACCTACCTACTGCCCGAAGAACCGCCAGGCAGCGGGCTGCCCGCCCGCGGCAACCCGCTGCCCGGACAGTGTTCTGGGCGGGCAGCCGGCGGGTGCCCTCCACCCGCTGGTTTGTGCCCACCTCGGGGTGTAAGCCACCCGTGTTACGGGGCCTTTAATCCTGTTATTATGTTTATTACCTTCTCTGCTACGATAATAATTCTAAGATCATGATTAAGTTATGTTAGGCAGGGGTCGTCCGACATGTGGAGTTCCCCTTTAATATTGGAATAGGGTCACCATATATTATTTTATCTCCCATTTGTATATATTATACTTTTTATTCAGTATCCGTAACTTATTGGATATTCTTCTCTTTTTTACTAGTTAGGAATAAAGGAAGTAGTATTCTATCTTCTTTATATTTTCACTTTTTTATTATTATTTTGTTGCCCTTAGGATCCTATCAGGAAGTTAGATATAGGTAGAATACCCTCATACCATCAGGCCCTCATATTAGGAGTCTGGTGTACTAATTATATGTATATACAGGGAAACTTAGGAAGGCACGCTGCGGATATTGCTCGGCAGGTCCACAATGATCGCTCTCACTCACCCAAAGGAGTTTCCAAGATATTCCCTTAGGCGAAATCATCAGAAACATCAATAGATAACTTAAAGAACAGGACCCTCTATAGCCAAGGAATTAGAATTAAGGCTAAGAGATAACCGCAAGTCTCAACAAAAGCCTTTATTTGTTTTTTTTCCCATAGTTAGAATTCCCTCGTTAGGGTTTTCCCCCCCGCCCCACTATTATGTGAGATGGCAAATTATGGTGGGTCGGTTATTTTGAGCTGTTTGTATCTATGATGAATGCCATGGGAATCGTATGATAACATGTGATATTGGTAGTTCGTTGGATAATCTGATGATGTTCTGGATGATTATTTGGTATATTTCTTGATAGATTATGTGTTTGACGATTTATGATTAGTGATGATTAAAATTGTATCTTGATGATTATGTGTTGTTGCCTACGGAAATCTTGAATATTAGAAGAACGAATGGTTCAGTTATTCTTGTTAACATAAAATGTGAGTAGAAACCCTGGCCGTATGATTGCGTCTCGTATGCTGTGTATTGCTTGGCTGCTATTGGGTGTGGAGAAAGACTTTTTCCGTCATCATGTTGGTAGAGTTTATTATAATCATCTAGAAAAGGCGTTGGATAGATAGAGTGGATATAGTGTCATATCGCATTCTAGTATTTGATCGTATAGGATTGTCTACGTGTTCCCGTAATCACGTTGTAGTGTCTAAGCATGGTCCGGTTCCACTTGGTTCCCGGCAACCGAAGTGATGATTACACAAAGATCAGTGGGGGTAGGTGGGGGTAGAGCGCCGATTACCCACTGCCGGAACAGTCGTTCCCGGCATTGCGCGCACGGCGTTGTGGGCGGGCAGCGATTGTCTAGTTGGGGGTAGGTTGGGTAGGACCCGCCTACTCTTACCTGCACAGAAATGGCCGCGCCCGCATGCGGGCGACCGTGCGGATCCCGCCGGCACCCGCTGCCCTGGAATATGTAGAATCCGGCGGGCAGCGGCGGGTGGCCCCACCCAGCCGGCTACCCGCTGAAATTTTCCCACGGGATCCCCGCTTCCCCGTTTGATGTTCCCCACCCGTGGTGTCCCAACGGGACTCCGTTTATCGTGCCTATGTCTAGTTTGATGTTTCGGGTACCGTTCGTAGGTTTTATGATGTCTATATATTGCAATGCTAGTTGAATTGGTATCCCGTTGACCTAGGTGGAAGAAGTATGAACCCTTAGGACTATTCTTAGTATGTGAAGGATCACGCATAGGTTTTGTTATACGTTTATCCCCCTTCCAATGTTGTAATGTGGTTGCATGTGCTTGCTATGTGTTATGGTGTGTGTGTTTACCCCAATTCGTTGCGATCGGATTGGTTATCCTGAGCTGCGGTTCAGAAGCTGGCTGCGGTCAGTTGATACTTTGGGCTGCGGCCACCGTTTTGTGCGATCAAACGTTTATATGAGCTGCGTTCATCCTTTTCCTGGCTGCGTCAGATGACATCTCTTGGGCTGCGGTCCACTGTTTGGTTGCGATCAAACATTATGATGAGCTGCGGTTCATCGGTCGGTTGCGATCGACCCTCCGTGTTGCGATACGGGCAGGTGCTGCGGGGCCGTGTCAGAGCTAGTATTGCGCTGCCCTTCGATTTGTATGGGCATGCTGATTGCCCTGTGGTGCCAACAAAGTGTGCTATTGTGTGACATTATGGAGGAATGTAGATTCGGTATACTTGGGGAGTACTATGGTGTTTATATTGGGATTACTTCTATGTTGGAGTTAGACGTGTTATGCCTTTATCGGCCTAGTATCTGGCTTGATCTGTTATGAACTCATACGCTTGCTATAACTGTGGCTTGGGTTCAGGCCTTGTTACTCTATCGATGCATTCCGGTATTCTGTACATCCGACTGAGCAGCTATACTCCTCGCGAGCTCAACATGGTTGCTTAGTCTTGCGGGGAGAGCGTATTATTTATATATTGCTATATGTATGTATTTTAACGCGTTGGAGTGGTACCAGCATCTCTCGGCGAACAGAATGATAATTTGCTTTCAAGGTCAAGCGGAGGGTCTAAGATCACTGGCCCGCCGGAGCGCGCGCGCGTGGACGAGTGGGACGAATGACGTGGAAGGTGTAGTTCGCCGTTCGGCCTCGCACGCCGGCCAGTTATGCGGTTGCTACAAATTCTCGGAAGAGCTAACTAGCTAGACCTGCCTGGCAGCTTGGGTTCTCTATGCCCAGGGTGTGGGCATGCACCCCCAGTATCAACTTCAGTTACCTGTGGGATTGTATTGAATGTCACCTTTTCGATTATAAAGTTTAAAAGGTCTGAAAACCTCTGGGGTTTACATCGAGTTTGGCTATTCTGCCTCTTGCCGATGTTCCACCGTTGTTTTTGGCCCCCTTGCTAATGGTGCCCAATGGTACCCCGCTTGTTCTCTAGTCTGTCTGTGGGAGTCTTAGTTTAAATATTTTCTGCCGTACACCACTCGTGAACGCTAAAGAGGATCTTAAGATCAGTGCCTATGCTCAGGTTGAAGTCGTTAGAACCTGTTTGCTCTCTCAAATGGTGAGAAGTTGATGCCAACTCTTAGGACTTATTCTCCTATCATCTCGGAATGATACAGCTGAAGTTACTATTTATATGCGTCCTCTTCCCTCCAGTATATGTGTACAGGTTGCTCCTAGGTGTATGTGTATGAGATCAAATGGGATTTCCTGGCTAAGTTCGGAATCGGCTGAACGGCCGAACTGGGTTAATTGTCCCGGACTAAGGTCGAAAGTGGCCTAAAGGGCCAAAATTGAGTTCCTGAGCTGAGTCTTCAGACCAGTGGCTAAAGCAGATATTGAGTGCAACTTCTCTTGTGGCTGCCGGTCCCAGCATGGGGCCTCGTGTTGATTTAATCCTCACCTACCTGAGCGGCAGCCATGTCGGTGCGTCAGGGCCATAAGGCCGAGAGGTGCTATAGTTCCATCCGACCCTGATAAGTGAACAGTTACGTCGCGGGTGAGTGTATGGGCTTACGGCGCTGGCTCGACTTCAACCGAGTGATGGGACGCGTGTGTGAGGCGTAGTCTTCTCTGAAGATCTTCGGCCCCCAACGAGCCCTCACGTGTGTAGGCTTGATCTGTACGGGTTCCATCCGACTGACGCACAGCGGTGCGATTGTGAGATGGCGTAAGTCACCCCTTTGTAAAGCGAGGCGGTCCCACCGACTGTGGCTATGGTCAGCATTGTGTGAGGATCTGCCGTTCTCGACGTTGGGGTTCGTCAGGTTCAAAGGATTGCTGATTAGTATTTTGTTCCGAGCTGTCATACTCTCCGCTCATACTGAGCGGTACTGGAGGTAGGTGCTCAGTCGTCGTTGTTAAATGCTATAAGCATTAGACCCTCCATGGTTTCGGCGCATGGAGTGGTTCCGTGCGCATTCAAATATTATGTTGATATTGAATGATACTTTGAATTGATGATGTTGTTTGATTGAAAAGAATCGTTGACCTTAGAGCGATTCCTTATGGATGTTATCTCTACTTTAATCTGTTCATTGATTAATGTTTTTGCCCTATGCTATCTACTTGTTTTAAAGCTTTAGCGTCTCGTACAGTATATACCTTACCTCTTCAAAATGATGCCTATATATTTATACATATATTTTTTTTTTTTTTTTTTCTTTATTTTTTTTCTTTATTTTTTATTATTTCTTTATTCTATATGTATCACTTCTTCTATTATATTTTATATTTATATATCCTAGTTTCCTTTTTCTTTATTTTTCTTATTTTAATTCTATTTTTGTATTTTTATATTATTTTATTTATTTCTATTTTTATTTTACTCTTTTATTTTCTCGCTTATTTGTTTGATGTCTGTGATTATATCTATCTTTTTATTATTTATCCTTCTTTTTTTATTTATTTTATTTATATTTTTTTTTTATTATTCATTTTATCATATTATTTTTATTTATTCATATATCCTATAATGACAATGTCCTTTTTATGGAGACCACTACATTTCCGTTCACATAATCACTTGCTAAAATAATACCTATGAAGTACTCTTGCTTATTTGGTGAGCTATATTTCGCGTTGGCTATCTAAAATGGACATGAAGTATCACCGATATTTCACGAATTTTTCAGCCGATATCTTTAACCCTTTTTAGGACAAGCTTTATTACATTAATTTAATTTTTATTTATTTATCTTTCTTGTATTCTATTCATTTCATTTTATCAGTGCTATTAGTATGCATAATCATAAACACAATTTTTTTCTTCCTTCTATCCCAGATGATTCAATTCCACAGATTGTCAAATTATCTAATTTTTAGGATCGTTGAATGTAATCTATATTTTTTTTTTATCTAAGTGAATATAATTTGTATAACATTACATCTGAACACTTTCTTGTCTATATTCTCTTAAATCTCTTCCAAGTGACTCCCTAGGTCCGGGTTGGGATTTTTGCTAGTCCTCCGAAAACATGATGTCTGTTATTTTTTATTGGTAAATTAATCAATTGTTAAAGTCGTATTTGTGAATGCTTGGATTAACCTACGTTATTTTATAACAAGTCTGCGCAGTTTATTAGATCACAAGTACTGTAGATTGTAGATAATATATTAAATTTAGATAAACGTATTAGATTAATTGATTTATTTTTAGTTATTGTTCTGTCATATTTCAAGGTTTGTTAATTTTTAGCCTCTTTCATTTGTGATTTTTTGATGTTTGTTGATTCATCTGATTTCGTTTTTGAGGAGAGGGAGTATTACAATGGGCCGAAGCATAATATCAATCACTCCGATGGGAGGTGTTGTGGGTTTTTGCGCTCCAGTGCGTATTTGTGTTCGAGTAGTTATCTTTAGCTGGTACTGGTGGTTTGGTCTGTGGGTGTGTTAACGAAGGGACGGTCATGATAGACGTAGAGGCGGCCCGAATGCCGATTAATCAAATAATCCAACTTTTTCTATAAGGGTTCAGATTAGCAAAGCAATTCTTGACACCCAAATTTGCCTAGGTTTTTGTCGCGTTAACCTAATTTTTCTTTTTATCTGGTATTATGTATAGGTTCACAGTTTCTTTACTCATCTTTTTTTTTCTTTGTCCTCAGGTTTTTTTTTTATTTGTTTGAGATTAATCATTGTTAAATCCTCTCTATTGTGTTTAGACTGTATTCTCTTTCTATTACAATTGGTCGCATTTACTTTTTATTTCTACCTATGGAAACTTATAAAACTAACATGCTATGGACGCCTCTGTGATGATACCCCCAAGATGTAAGATTCACTTTTGACGAGACGTGGGTATAACAGTCTTTTGGGTTGCTGTTGATGTAGTCTTTTTAGCTCACTCTTGCAAACGAACAAGGCGTCTATAAACGATAGACTGGAGCACTGTTGAACTGTCAGGCTTATTACGGTTAGCACGTTTCTCGCAGAGCCGTGATTGAATTTCTTAAATGAAAGAAACTAGCAAAGTCACAGCTCTTGTATCCTATTTTCATATATAGGAAGTTACACAAGCATTTTAGAAAACTTTGCGCCATTTAATTTCTAACACGCGAGACATTCCCAGGCACGAACCTAGCAAAAAATTCCCCCAACTTCGATAATTCCGTTTTAGGGAATCAATTGAAGAGAGACTTCGAACGAACCATAGTACCAAGATCGAGTTAAGTTAACCCTATCATTATATATTCTTTCTTGGCTTATTTTTTATTTACCCCATTTAATTCTTTCTCTTTCTATTATGATTGATCTGCATGTTTGCCTGATCAGATGCTTTTTCCTAGGTCGGACCTGTGCCTTCGTTTTTTTTGTTTTATTATGTTGAGAGAGTCTCATGTTGTGTGGTTTCTTTGGATAATCGTGTGGATCGTCTGGATGTTGTGACGGTCGTTGCGTAACTTAATATATTATATCTCTAAATTGAGTGTTAATTTTTCTTGTGTTTTGTTCCTACGTTTTACATTTTTTTTTTTTTTTTTTTTTTCCTTCCTTTTTTTTTTTTTGTGATTTTTTGTTTTTTATTTTTTTTGTTTTATTTTTTATTTTTTTTTTTTTTCTATTTTTTTTTTTTTTTTTTGGTGTTGCTTTGTTTCTTTTGTTTTTTTTTTTTTGTTTTTTTTTTGTTTTTTTATGTCTTTATTTATCTTTATATTTTTTTTGTTTTTCTCTCTTTTTTTTTTTTTTCTTGTGTTTTTTTTTTTTTTTTTAATTTTTTTCTATTTCTATTTTGTTGTCTTTTGATTTCTTCTTTTTTTTTCGTTTATTTTTTTTTTTATATGCTTTTTTTCTTTTATTATTTTTTTTTTGTTTTTTTTTTTGTTTTTCCTTTGGTTTTTTATGGTTAGCTGTTTCTTTTTTTGTGTTTTTTTTTTTTTTTTTTTTTCATTTTGTTTTTTCCTCCTGTGTTTTTTTTTTTTTTTTTTCTTTTTTCTTATTTTTCTTTTTTTTGTGGTCAGGTTGGATTTTTTCTTTTTTTTTTGTGTGTTTTTTTTTTTTTTTTTGTGGGTTGTAGTGTTTATTTGGTTTTGAGTTTTCTGTTTTTTTTTATTTTTTCTTTATTTCTTTTTTTTTTTTTTTTTTTCTTTTTTTTTTTTTTTTTGTTCTTTTTTTTTTTTTAAGCTGTCGTTTTTTTTTGTTTTTTCTTTTTTTTTTTTTTTTTTTTTTGCCTAGTAGTTAGTTGCGCGCGCTGTGCGGCAGCGGGGGTGGTATGTTGGCGGTCTGGATCATGTGGGGAGCGGCCGGTAGATTCTATGGGCACCCGCGGGTGGTGGCAGGCTGCGTAGGGGTACCTGTGTTGGGAGAGGCCGAGATTCGCTGATGCTGGTCCGGTAGAAGGCGAGGGCCGTCCGCGCGCGGGCGGCCTGTGGCCGGCGCTGGCACTGGGTGAGTAGTGGCAGAGCAGTGCAGTGCGCCTCCGGCTGGGCGTTGCCCCGGTGCAACCTGTAGGCTGGGTATCCTAGTTTGGCGCTATAGATCTTGAAGATCTGTTGTATGTGAATGTCTGGTACAATCATTTAGGTTGGTTAAGCAGATCGATTGTTGAATTCTTAGCCTAGGACTGGTGTGAAGCGGCTGCCTAAGATTTCTGGCTTAGTTTGGTAACACCGAATTGAAATCATAAACTGTTCTAGTAAATAAAGGGGAGCGCGATTAGAGATCCCGAAAATCAGAACATTAACGGTGACGGTCCTATGCACCCAGCTCGCAGAAACCTCGAGTTGACAGGAGGCTACGAAGTAAGAGGCCGCAAGATAGAGTCCAATAGATGGAGCAGTGACACCCAGCTGAGAAGAGGAAAGCTCAGCTACCTCTACCGCCATGGATTCTGTTCAGCGTGCACGGCCGATACACCATCTGTGCCTAAAGCCAGAAGATAGCTGTTCAGCAGCGCAGGCGGTTACGCCACGCAACGCTTGAGTATAGCATAAGTACGTAGTAGGGTATAAATACCTTGGTACGTACTAGTGATGGGTGTATTAGAACATATTTTGAACAGGAAGGATTAGTAGCCCGCTAACTTAGAGTACGCTATATAACAACCAGAATAGACTAAGCCGATAATTTACTGGACACAACACATCTAGACAATATGATAAGCTAAGACCGTTCACAGAGAAGGACGAGGACATCATAAGACATACGCACCTAAGCGTCCAAGCACCCAGCTTTCACATTCAAGGACACATCAGTCATCAAGGGTAGGTCATCATATCACGGGATAATCTATTGCGACGCCAGCGCGGCCGGAGCGCAGTCTGCGCCCCGAACGCAGAGGGAAGGGTTGGTCTATAGCATTAACAGACCGCAGCACCCTCCTCGCGTACCGCGTAGTGGGAGGGTTTGTGTGTCTCATTGTATTTTGCGCAACCCTGTGAGAGACCCTGCACCGAACGCCGAGTGCGGACCACGATCCGCGCTAGCACACCCGCTGACGTCAGGCACAGTCGGGCCGCGATGCCCTTTACAGAGGGACTTACACTTACACACCTTTGATGCGTACAGTCGTGGACCGTAGAAGAATCACCTACACCACGCGAGGCTCAGTTGTGGCGAAAGATCCTCGGAGATTACGACCCTACACACCGCTGCCCTCACTCGTATCAGCACCAGCCGTAGCCCTGACACACCCTGAGCTACTGCAGCGCGTGGACTATAAGCCTCCTCGGCTTATTGCCTTACGCAAGCCGCGGTGCCGTCCAGGATCGTGGTATAGCCGGAGGCCCAATGTGACAGCAGCCCAAGAGTGAATCAACTTCGCCTTTACACACTTTGCAAAACTAGCGCAGAAACAATCAACTTGGCTTAGCAGCTGACGACCTTAGCCCGTCGGACACTAACCCATCTGCGGCTTTCACCGACTTAGCGAACTTAGCCAGGAATACCCACTTGTCACCCGAGCATCAGTAAATGCGAACATTATAGGCACGACGTAAGGGGCATATTTGGGAGGGAAAGAGGCAGATAATAAATTACTGTATCATTCCAATGATAAGAAATCTAGAGAGTTCACCTTACACTCCACCCTAGTCAAAAGGACCCATCTCAACTAGCAGCAATCCTAGACTCTTGTAACTACGAATGTCTCGAAAATATACAGACTAGACTCAGCACACAAACAGGTCGATGGAACCATGGGAGCGGCGGAACACTCAGACGCGACCATCGCAGCCCCCAGACTCGATGAAACCCCAGATTTTTGAAGACATGGAAACTAGGAACATAAACGGTGACATCTCAATAATCCAACAGCCAGGTGTGACCATAATTTATGGCGTGTAGGCCACACCCTGGGCTAGAGGGACCCCGAAAGTCACAAGGCGACGTATTCAGGCGCTATCCTCCGAAAGAAAGCGATGTAACATGGCAGTGCAGCGAAAAGGAAGATCAGCACAGCCTATCGGCACGCTGTGCGGGCCAGAGTGCCGTAACTCAAGTGCCGATCGCAAGCCAAACCATTATTCGCGTTCATCGCGCGGAGACGGATGGCTTTGTGAACCCAGCTCCAAGCGGCGTTAAAAGTGCTAATATAATATTGTCATAGACGTGAATATAGATCTACGAAGACCAATTGGCAATCCCGTTGAAGATAATATCCTGTGACCAGCTTTAAAGCCACGGGAAGTGACCGGTGAGTGTACCGATAAGGGGCTGATGAACAAGCCCAACATTTGCGAGCGGCTATGGGGCGTATGCCAGGTTTAGTAATGTGTAGATACAGCAGACTAAGGGCGTTTAAGAGGGCATAACAGCAGTGCTGACCGCACACGATGAGTGGATCCCAATATATAAACCCATCGAGCGCTGGATGCCCCTCGCAAGGACTTGGGCTGCAGTTAATCACAATGCGCCATAAGGCAACACATGCACACGTTGGTGTCGCCACCAGACCAATCGCCGAGCCCAACCATGTAGGTAGGCATTAGCGTCTGACAGCCGCAGCAACCCAGCCCGGTATCGCAACACGAGGGGCATCGCAATCCCAAGGCGATGGAACGCAGGTCACATACAATGTTTGATCGCAAGCCAAACAGTCGGTGGAACCGCAGCCCAAGAGAGGTCATCGACCGCACCAGGATGTAGAAGTGACGAAAGCCGCAGCCTTCGTAGTGGAACTCTTAGTCGCAAGCCAAAGCCGTCGGGACGGTGATAACGGGCAGGCGCCAAGAATCACAACTCTGACCGAGCCGTCCTTTTGAACCGCACTCTAGATAGTCCGATAATGTCCTTCGCTATCAACGAGCAATGGGGAGAAAGCAGCACGACACACACTATAACAGGTAAGCAGACACATGCCGACTCACATTACACGTTTTGGAAGGCAATGTATCAATCATATAGAAACGAGAGCAGCCCTATCGTGATTCTACAATATCTGAGAATTATCCTAAGATCAATTACTTCTCCACATAGGTCAACGAGCTACATACACAATAAGATGTTAAAGAAGCAAAGTGTCAGAGGCCATAAACATCCTAGGTTCTACCGAAGAACGGTTACCCGAACGACATTAAACAGCAGCACTCGCACACAACGTAAATTCGGCCTGGTTGATGCCCACTGGGGATTCGTCGCAACATCAACCGGGCACAACCGGTTAGTTTCCGCGAGGGACCAGTTTGGCAGGCATTTTTGTCATCCGGTGGCAAATTTCCAACCGGGTAAGGCGCCGTGGGTTGGGTTGCCAGCCGCGCGGCTGAGCGCCGTCCTAACATTCCGCAGCGGCTGCGCCCGGGCAGCTGCCAACGTGTGAAGCCGGGGCCTCGCGTGCCGGGGGCGCCGGAGCGGACAGACATGTAATCCAGGAGTAGACCCTACAGTGGCGGGTTCCCCCACACCATCTGGTCTCTCTCCACCAGACTTTTCACCACTCGCCTAGGGAAACAAAGATGACCTAACACCCTGCGAACACTAGTGAACACGTGATTATGGCAACAAGTAGACAAGTAACCAGTCAGCTCACGAGACGAGGTCAAGAGGGCGAGCACGCGACGCTGGATCTAGTTATCTATCATACTATTGGCAATGATAACCTAACTCCGGTGGATTCCGAGTTCCACGCTCGTGCATCCCACTTTTCCAAGATATCAAGAGAATCTCTATACGCGCAACCTAGAGTGCAAACCACTTACTGTAACGAGAGGACGAACGTGCTTCTATGGCAAGATCGTATGCAGGAACACGAGCCATAACCATCAAGGATACGAGGAAAATCAGAATATATAGAACAAACAATTCAACTCATTAAGAGAGAAGCAGCGACTGAGATCTAGTATCCTAGGATCCTAATACAAGGAACTCTTTCCCCATACCTATCAACGTTATCAAGACTCCCCAGTGAATACAAACACAATCCACGAATAGTGGCCATCGCCATAGATTCGCCATGACAGCAGGATACACAGCGCGGTGAATAACATGGCAACCCCGCTAAGAATGCAATAACTGCTTAAATGAGGGTTGTGTTGAGACTGTGAGCGCCGTAGCACGTAACTATTACGATCGCTTGATTGAGAGGTTCTTTAAAGCGTTTTCGTTACGCTCGAGTCTCGTATTCTACATACGAGATTACTCCTGAAGCGTCGACTGGTGTAGAGAGACTTTATATGGTAAGGAATTCTAAGGTCCCTATCTAACAGTCCAGCTGACTGGAGGCTCGAGGTAGGGTATCGTGAAGACCGTAGTGTAGGCCAAGCGAGCTGAATGTAGAGTATTAACTTCTATGCAGATATGTAGGACTAGGGACTGCTTCTGAGGGATAATGTCCCCCCATATTAATTAAGCGGGATCCATAATCACTAATCACGAATAGTAATGCTCATAGGTGTTCTTCTGTTGATATCGCGGCTAATAGAATAGCAACTATTCTCGTGGGGGTGCTAGGACCAGTAGATCTTGACATAGTAAAGATGTGTTACCTTCCACTTATTTCTCGGAATGCTTAAGCCTATCAGTGAGTTTAGCAAGGTCCACGGTCATGGGTGCCCTGTTAATAATGATAAAGGACCTTAAACTAGTATTAGGTATGGTTCGTAGATAACTTAATTATATACCGGCAGTAAATTACGATAAATTAAGCACGAGTAGGAATTACCCAGCCACAAACACGTTGTGGTAGTACACCCGAAATGTGGGCAACATAGAA
>VALG01000859.1:0-13943 GCA_009835305.1 Ipomoea purpurea
GCATAGGGCTCTAGATTCATAATTTCTATATTGTACATTCATAATTTCTATAACTGTAGATTCATAAAATCTATATTGTAGATTCATAATTTTATAAACATATGTTCATAATTATAGAGCTATATGTTCATAATTTTCGATGTTCATATTCCCAATTGTTGAACTTTGTATTCACAAATCACATAACTATATGTTCATAATTTGATAACTATACAGTTAGATTTTTTTTTATTTTTTTTGGATTTATACAGTTTAGAAATTATGAATTTACAGTACAGAAATTATGAATCTACCAGTACAGATTTATGAATCTAACGGTACAGATATTATGAATCTGCAGTATAGAAAATTATGAATCTACTGTATAGAAATTATGAATCTACATTTAAAAATTATAATCTACATATAGAAATTATGAATCTAGAATGGTGCACACGGTTGCACAACATAAAATAACTGCATTAAGCACACCAAAGGTGCACACGCCTTCTGGGCATGCAAATTGGTGCACATGCACAACAATTTGCACAAATTTTCCCAATTTCCTCAAAGTGGACCCCACTCAAAAATCATATTTGCAAGAGAAAAATCTAACCAAAAATTCTCATTTCCCATTAGATAAAAATTAATTCCTGTTTTTTTTTTCTTCCTCAAAAAACTATGCAAAAACCATTAGAGTTAATACCATCTAAGGTCCTCCGAGTATAGTGATTTTGCCACGTTTAGTCCTAAATATTTAATTGACCATATGTGGTCCTTTGACTTTTAATTTAACCATTCGTGGTCTTAAACATGGTCCTTCAAGTTTCAAAATTTAACCAGTCGTGGTCCTCTTGATAGGACCATGGGTGGTTAAAATTTAATAGTTGAAGGACCATAGGTGGTTCACTTGGACCACGAATGGTTAAATTTGAAAGTCGAAGGACCACAACTGTCAATTTAAAATTTAGAACTAAACGTGACAAAATCACTATACTCGAAGGATCTCAGATGGTATTAACTCAAAACCATTATTATAGTTGCTCTAGGGGGCGTTTGGTTCAGGTTATAAACATAACCAAGGGAATGTGACATTCCAATGGCAGATTCCTATGTTTGGTTCATATAATCTTAGGGAATATAACATTCCCAAGGAATGTCACATTCCCTCCAATAGGATTTTGAATGGAATGTGATTCCTTTCAATTTCTTAGGTTATGTAAGATAACCTTGGTTATGTTTATTATAGTGTGTGTATAAAATATAACCCTAAACCAAACATGATTATATTACATACCCCAATTTTAACCAAACACAGGAATCTAACATTCCCATCAATCTAACATTCTCATTAATCTAACATTCCCTAAGGTAATCTAACATTCCGTGAACCAAACGACCCATTCGCAAAATTTACATTTAAAATGATATATCACGAAATAAAAGTTGTGTGTTGTTATCCCCAAGTCCGAAACGCCACTAGAAATCCATGGTACAAAAACCAAAAGTAGTAGAGAAGTAGAGCTACGGATGGTTATTGCATCTACATGTCCTTTAAAGATCTACCCATAAGATCTTCTTTGAAACCCTCCAATTTTGATTGCATCATCATCCCCTCTCTTCTCTCTCATGCATGCCTCTCTCTCTCTTTCTAAAATTGTTTTAGAAGAAATTTACAAGTACAGTGTTGAGTGAAACAGTACAAGTGTGTGTACAAACTCTCTTTTCCCTTTCACATTCACATCCATTTGCCTTAACCATTTAGTTGTTAGATTCAGGTAGCAAAAGCATGTTTTTTACATACCCTCTTTACTCTCCTTTCTTTATCACCCCCCTTCTAGCTACTACCTATCCCTACATTGCTTCACTTAGCCTACCTGCCTCAATGTGGCTAAAAGGCAGGTTCCCTTTTAACACCTAAGAAAAGATGTCCATGCCAAGACTCAAAAAAATTATTGTAAAAGAAAAAAATAAAAATTCATCTTTATATATTTTAGGAAAAATGACATTTTTCCTCTTTAAATTATATGTATATAGTGTTTCTTTTTTCTCTTAATTATTCATATATCCACATTAGCTCTCTTAATTATTTTAAAAGTGATAGTTTTTCCATCTTTTATGTTAAATGGATATTTTTGCCTTTACAAATAAATATTTTATTTATTTTTTTCTTATTTAACAAATTATTACTTATATATGGAATCAAAATAAATGTAAAAGGGAACATACATTATCTACAAATATTATAATTATAATTTTAAGCTAATTTTGATAACATAATTAAGACTTAAACACACAAAAAAAATCATTAATACTAATTAATTATAATTATAATATTAATGTTACTAGTATTGACTTAGAATTATAATTATAACATTTACAAATTGTGTCGGGTATTTTTTTGCATTTTTTTTCTAATTCACACATATAAGTATATATGAGTGCAGTTTGGTTCCAGTTCTCGATTTTGGAAAATGATAAACTGGAACAAGTGATTCCAATTTGAACCATCGGTTCGAACCATTTTTTGTGTTTGCTTTTCGTAAATTCTATTTTTTATTTTAAAATAGTCCAAATTCAACAATTATTCTATTGCTACAGTGTATTATCGGTTTGAACCAAACTATGGTCATCCTTACATATAAGCAATAATTTGTTAGAGAATGACCATATGGGTGAAGTTTGAAAAGAATGACCTGGGATCAAGTCTCACCCGTAGCAGTGTGAGAGCAACCGTGAGGGAGCTCATTGTGCGCAGTAAGCAAAGGTCTAACATCTGTAGTTCAATTGGAAAGATATATATATATATATATATATTTATATATATGTTGTGTGTGTTGTGTGTGGTGTGTGTGTGTGTATGTGTGGAAAATCAACATTTTAGTTATTATTATTTTTCAACTGTCAATGTAGTTCCTAATTTTTTTTAAATTTTCAACCAATTTCATCATTGAATTGTTTAAAATTTCATCAATTAAACCTTTCAGGGACTAAAATGGCGATTTTCACTTTTTTAAAAAAAAAAAAAAAAAAAATTAGTCCCTGAAAGGGTTTAATTAACAAATTTTAAACAATTTGAGGATCAAAGTGGTTAAAATTAAAAACTATGGACTACATTGACAACTGAAAAACAAATTGGAGGACCAAAATGTTGATTAACTCAAATATATATTTAACATAAACGGTAGAAAAACCGTCAAATTTAAAATAATTGAGATGACTAATATGGATACATGAATAATTAGGGGTGTGCAAACTCCGGTAAATTTTTTGTTAACCGATCGAAACGATAAAGTTCGGTTAGCTGTTTTTTAATTGAACTTTTTCGGTTTGATTAATGATTAAAGGTTTTTAAAATTTTCGGTTTAGCGATTAATTCGGTTTTAAAATTGTCAGTTAACAGAAATTTTAAATATATATATATAAATAAATAAATATATAATCCAATATATAATCCATATAAATTTGTAAGGTTGTTATGATATTGTTTTTGTATATTTACTTATGAATTTATTATTATATGTATTATTTTAATTGGATTTATTATTATAGGTATTATTTGTAGGATTTAAAATTTTTAGCAAAAAAAAGTAACCCACCCATTAACTAAAAAAAATTTTGATTCTGCTAATTCAGTAATACAAAATTCAGTTTTGGTTAAAGGTTTAAATTTTAAAAACTTCCGTTAAAATGATTTAACGGTTAAAACGATTCGATTATCAAACAGTTAACCAATTGTACATCCCTATGAATAATTCATGAAAAAAAAATTACTACATGTTAAAACAATGTCATTTTCTTTCGATTTTACTCTTAACACAATATGAGTTTCAAGCTCATGACATATGGTGGAATGTCAATAGCTAATGTTTGTATGTAGTAGAAAGTAACAAATTCAATTTTTGATTTTAAGTTATAATTGATCTCATCTATAAGATAGTGATTGTGAGTTGTGAAGTGGTGATAGAGTGTTGATGGAGCTAGTCGTTACCAATATATTAGTGAACTTTATTGATTGAATTGAACAAATAAAATGGGTATCATTATTGAGGAAAAGCAGATATAGATAGATAGATAGAGGACAAGAGAAACCAGTTTTTCAGAACTGAAGCCAACTAGCAGATTATATTGTTGGGTGAGGGGGTGGGGGGATGGGGCCTCTGATTCTAAAGAGTAAAGGCTGCAACAGAAATGAGTGGAACTGCACTGCACCATCAAATAGTAGTACTAGTAGACCCATGCTTTTTCATCACTCTATAATACCGACTATATTTCTTCATTTCTTTCATTTCTCTCTCTATAATCTCTCTGTATATAAATGTCATGTTTCACCAAGACTATGTGATTTAATGGTATTTGGATTGGACTTTCATTTAAAAGATTGTGAGTTCGAGCTTCAGTGGAGACATTATTGATTTTTTGTATATGAACAGATACAAAATGCAATGTGATTGAGCGTAAATGTAATGACCCCGCAACTGTATTTTTACGTTAGTCGACAAAATACCACAAAGAAGTAAACAATCTAAGTTATCCTTAGCTAATCGATTTAAATCAAGTGATTTTGTGATTACAAACATAGATTTGTTGTCATCTCATCTTCACTGAGTTACCCTTTCTCAGCATATCTTTTGATAATAATCATAATGGGTCCATATGATTCATAACCCTTGCCCCTCTGCAAAAGCCCATTTTTGGCCTTTATTATGACCCTCTCTTTCATGCTTTCATCTCAACCCTATATATGTGAAAATGAGTGAATAAATGTCCTTTGGATTTTTTTTTTGTGTTTTTTTTTTTTTTCACTTTAGGGAAACCACAATACTGAGTTTTGGGAGGTTTTTATATGCCTAAATATTTGAACATAGTTTTTCAACAAATAGGGAGAAGGATTTTTTTTGTGATTTTTTATCATATAAAGACCTGATTTTTGCCTCTATAGTGAGACCCACCAAGAAATAAACAAAGTAACGACAGCACCGCGTGAGACGCAAAACTAGCACCTAGCCCGCTAGCCGGGCGCGTCCACTCCATGCGCTCGCTAGACACGTTAATTTGAAGATTTTTTTTTTTCAAACTTTCTTTTTTTAGATTTTTTTTTTTCTTCCCTCTCATTTTATCTTTTTTAGTCACACATATAAAAAATTTCAAAATTTACAACTATTGAGTATCATGTTGAGTTTGTTTTGAAACTTGTGGTTAATGACTAAAGAGTATTTAATGAGAGAGGGAGCTGAGGATAGGGGATAGCTAGTAGCTAGTGCTGTTACTAGATCATGATTCTTCATGAGGTCTGAGATCAGAGGACTCTGAATTTTGATCAGTTTCTTGGGTTATGGGTCCTGAATAAAATCTCACTTTTCTTCCTCATGCAAGAAAACACCTTACTTTTTGCATTGCCTTTTACTATACTCTCCTCAGCTTTCGTTCTAGCCTGTGGGTTGGCTTTTTATTCAAAATCCAAAAAAAAAAAAAAAACCCAAAAAGTCCACACAAACAAATTGCAATTCATGTAATTAAGGTGGGGATAACTCTATTTTCACCAAGAAAAAAAAAGTGAGTCAAACATCATAATGCAATGGATTTTGTACCACAAAAAAAAAAGTAAGTCCATATATTATTAAGGTTTTAAAAGAGAGATTAATGCATGATTTCCAGGGTGGGGTTAACTCAGTACTGTAGACTAGTCCTGCCCACATTTAAACTCTCTTTTAACGTTGTTGTTTTTTAGTACCAATTGTCATTGCTAATGTTAAAAAAGAGGGGAAAAGGGAACTCCTTTGGTTTGCACTTTGTTTAGAGAAAGAAGAAAGGGAAACCATCCAATGATTTGTTGTGATCCACCACATTGGCTTGTTTTGGCATCTTTGAGGAAGCTTATTATTTTATATATTAGTGACAATATCAACCCAACAGAGACACTACAAATTTCTGGGAAAAGGAAAAAAACCAGCAAAGGGTATTCATCCTAGGAGAGGAGGCTGCTCTACAACAAAGTTTAAGGTTTGTTTATTCCCTCATCTTCTCCACTATGTTTAAGAATGCCTGAAATTCTTGATGGGAAAGCTAAGGTTGTTTGTTTGGTTGCCATTTCTTATCTTGTTTGTTCCTGCTAAATTTGAGTTGTTCATGAGATTGGAGCATAGATTAAGAGTAATATTGCTAAATTTTGGTGATAAATTTGATCACCATAAACTTATAACATTGAAGAAAATGAGGAAATAATTCTTGGAATTTATTTATTTCCCTTAAACTTTGGTTATAATCATATTCAACAGTGAGAATCCAAGTGGTTTTGTTGTCCTAGTAAAATCAAATGTTTTGTAA
Organism: Ipomoea purpurea; assembly: GCA_009835305.1. Classification (NCBI taxonomy): domain Eukaryota; kingdom Viridiplantae; phylum Streptophyta; class Magnoliopsida; order Solanales; family Convolvulaceae; genus Ipomoea; species Ipomoea purpurea. Next base: position 6,307 of record VALG01000859.1, read on the forward strand.
TTGGGAACTTTTTGCCATTACTATAATGATGGGATTGGTTCTATTTTGCAATGAATGGTAATAGGAGAGGAAGTATTCCTTTTTAGGAAAACAAAGAACATTTTTGAGACAGGGAGTCAAAGGTTAATGCTTTTCTGGTTTTATCTGTGGACACCATTGTTACTAGAGAATTTGGAACATAATAAACTGTCTGGAATCAAACGTATATGCTGAGTATTTCTTTCTATTCTTAAAATTCTTCCTAAGTTTATGTTCAGATCAAACGCTTACCAGTTCGCCAAAAGGCATAGCTCGTACTGTCACATTTTTGAGAGGCGGGGTGATAGACTCGACCCTAACCAATTGCTGTACTTGACCCTTCACTGGCCTCCACCCGACAGCAGTGTTGCAAAAATCGCGCCTAGGCACTAGGCGGTCGGCCTCCTAGGCGCCCGCCGGTCCCCAAGCGCCTAACGATTTTTTCAACATTGCCCGACAGTTTACTTGTGTTACTCAGCTGGACTATTCTTTCTTTTCATTTGAAGTTTATATGGTTTTATTGAAGATGAAAATCATTATGTTAACAATAGTATAATATATGTTTCTGTTACAGGATTTACTGTAAGAGTGACAATCTGTTGAAATGGCGAAATTCTGCGATATCTAGCATTTTAGTTGCTTCTGTTTGTCATTTTTATTCCCGGAATGACACGAAAGGATATGGTGCTAAGTAGGCCAATAGATATGGCAGACCATAGTTCTATTGTTGCAGATGAATATTTGCTGCCCCCGACAAACTTTGTATCGATTGGCTGTCCCGATTGATCAATCTAAGCAACCAAAACGAGAACCAAAATGAAAACCAAATCATGGATGGACACGGAATTTCTCTTCCTTCGGTGCTGCAAGGTGAAGCAATGAATGGCTTTGTGAGCGTGGCGAATTTCAGTCAGCCCGTTAATTGTGAGACAGTTAAAGAATTATCGGTTGCCAGTTTGTATCCAATCAACGGTGCTCCTCAAATACAGAACGATTTTCGGGAGAGGACACCACTGTCAGCTGTATCCCTTGCGTACCTTTTGGCTGCTAGAAATGGAGCATATGAAAATCCCGAGAAGTTTGAAGCTTCTGCCACGTTACCTTATTCAACGCAAGTCACGAGAGGTTTAGGTTCGAATAGCTATTCTGATATTTTCAATCCCTCGTGTGGGTCTCTTGCAAACCATGAATTCAGTGTGTTGCCGGTTGATATGAGCAGAAAATGTGATTTCGATAAGCCAGAAATCATGGGGACAGTCATGGGAAGAACGACGGGGTCTCAACCGTTCCAGTTACCCGGGAACATCAATCCCGGGGTGTGGTTCTCAGCAGAAAGAGCGAGTTCGAGTTCTAGTAGCCCATCGGGCTCGTCCAGATTTAGTAACGAGCTGTCCCTTAGTCTCACCACAACTCCTCCACAGGTTGCCTGTGGAACTTCCATTCAAGACCAGTTTTCGGAGTTAAGTTGTTCTGGTGTAACCAGCAACCTTTCCGGGAAAGGGGCAGTTTGGATTAGAACAAGCACCTGCTTGCACTGGGAACAAGAATCTATCCTTGAATTTCGATTCGCTATAAGCCAGTCCAACTTTCCCAATTCTTATCTGGATCGAGATATCTTGCAGTGATGCAAGAAAACTTTCTCAAATTGCCAAATATCACTTGAAAATCTTAATTCGATATCCTATCCAACTAATTTGACAGATGACGGTGAGCATAGTCCGTTTTTTCTTTGAGCTGCTCTGCTGGAACTGGAAGGGGCGTCGCTGTCTTAGGCTCCGATCCTTTTCCTTATGGGGCCCACAGAACTATAAACGCGAGTGGATGCCGAAACAAAGAGAAAGCATCTCCTGGCTTTGTTACAAGCGGTATGTATGTTTATTGTGAATTAGTAGTTGGTATTTCCTTAATTTAATTTGGAAATTGCTCTGATCTTTTGCTGTTTTTAAAAAATAGTGTTGAAGTGTTTGAGTTTAAAACATTTTAGTAGTTTGGGCACACTGGAAAATACTAAACAGTATTATGAACAAAATGATGGTTTTCTAACCAGTTGGGTTGGCGTGAGTGGCTGTGCACTATCGATCCTTTAAGAGAGGTCGAGACTCTCATATAGGAAAAAACTGATATAGCCAATACTTTGCCCCTTGCCCTTTAATTGGGCCAGCCAAGTGGCCCCCGAGAGTTCAAAATCCCTACTTTGTATGAAAATAAAACCGATATGGCCAACATTTTGCCCCTTGCCCCTTAATTGGGCCGGCCAGGTGACCCTCGAGAATTCAAAATCCCTACTCTTGTATGTAAAAAACCAATATGGCCAACACTTTGCCCCTTGCCCCGTAATTGGGTCGGCAGGTGACCCCCGAGAGTTCAAAATCCCTACTCTCGTATGGAAAAAATTGATATGGCCAACACTTTGCCTCTTACCTCTTAATTGGATCGGCCAGGTGGCCCCCCAGATTATAGTTAGGGCTTACTCTGTTAGATAATAAATGGACTCAATATAAACTTTAGTTACGGAGTAACCTGACTCGTTACAGCGGAAGCTTTAGAACCTTTGAACATCCCTAGCCATAGTTCATGAGATGGTAAACCTGCAAGATAGAACATTAGTGTTTTGTCTACCACTTCTCTCCCGAAATACCTGATGGTGCGCATATTCTGAACACGGGAAGCGGAGGACTATTTTGCTTAGAAGCCTACATGCATCAACGTTATGCGGATATTCAGTTAAAGCTTAACTGAATATTCCTGAATTGCCTAACAGATTAAGTCACTAACTCACTTAATCTCCCACTTGCACCACAACCACCCAATAATACAATTTTATATATATATTGTATTTAGCGAAAATACTTGCATACTCATGATACCACTTGATTTTTTTAGTTTGACATAATTATTTATCTTCTTAGTTGTTCATCCTAGAGTAGATAACTAATGCTCGACTAATCTTGATTTTTACCCACCTGAACTACTCAGGTCGAATGATCGGTACAGCCATATGCTTGGATGAGCTCCCATGTTGGTCTCTGCATTCCATGCTGTTACCGACGATACATCATCCGACTAGTATACACACTCATTTTGCCCTGCAAACCGCTCTCGTTCTTGTACAAAAACCTGAGGGAGAGAATTAGCACTTCCATTCTCGCGATGGGAGACCATTCTCGAGTTCTTAAAAAAGTACCAAAGTGCGAGAGGGAGGAGAAGTCATTCGAAGCGTCTTTCATCCAGAAGCAGTGGACGCTTCAGCAGCTGAGGAAGAAAGACCAATCAGCTATGGAACCCCAAAGAGGATTGCCTGAAAGTATCCGTCATTCATGGTTAAGTTTTGGTATGTATTATTCATAAGACTTATACTTATGATCATACCGTATTGGCCATATTGTCAACAAAATAATATACAGATTGTGTGTATTTTGGAGGTAATCGGGAAGTTCATATAATCTATATAAATTAGTATTAGTGTGTTGTATTTATTACTATCACTTATAGGGTACATACTATGACATATCTCTGGATTCATATGTGTCTGTAATTGTTGTATCTAATTCTAAATCTATCGTAGCCTCATTGTTACTCGTAGATTAATATTAGATTAGTAATACTTCGGTTATGATAGACACTAAGAGAAGCATCTGTTGATACTCTGGTAAAAAAAAACTAAACATGTGGTGTATTTGATAATCGGTGATTCTCCTCCCTACATTAGGGAGTTCTTTAAACACTGGTCATACAGAGGCAAGTCATAGATGATATGATTATAGATTAATACACTATAATGAATTTATGAGACAAGAAGAGTAAATAAGCTATTAAAACTAAGAAGATATCTCAAGACTATCAACCTATTACTCTTCACATAGGTAGAAGCTAATATTTCAACTTCTTGTTGGCTTATGGACAGTGTTGGAAGTGAACAAAGTTACATACAAGTGGTGATATATAAGCCGACTGACAGTGCAACCTGAAATCAGTGATGTCAAGAGATAAAAGATTTAAACGAGGTTATAAGAAATGTTTGCGCCAACATGAACCAAAGAGTGCTCGTTGCTTACTCTAACAGAAATAACAATGCGAGAATCGCAGAGTTCGGCTATGAGCCGTACGATCAACAACCAAATGCATGAGGAAAGAATATTGGGCTAGAAAGTATATTGTGAGATACACAAGATCAATTCAACGAAGAATCACTATACAGAGAGAAGAATACAGTGATGATTGCTATAGTAGTACAGAATGAAAGAAGTATTAGAGTAACCATTGAACTCACCAACCTGGTGAAACCACAATACACATGAAAGATGAATGTGCTGCCATTGTTGGGTAGATAGAATAAGCACAGAGGTGTTGAGTGAATAGTCACCTGAAGGAGCATCAAAAGTTGGAAAATGATACCATCAATGGTATTATATGAGACTCTGATAAGATATATATGCCATATTCGCGAATGCTCTGTAGCCTGATAGGTTGTGCAGAATGATGTTAAATAGATAATAAGACTTGAGTATAACCTCCATAACTATTAATGAAATACAAGTAATACAAATCAATAAATAACTCACATCTTATACGTGAGATCATATGCTAATGTAACATAAAGTGATTTTCGCAGTACCCCATCACGCGACAACTCTCATCTGCCTCTATCTCTATCCTGTTTGATTGTAGCGTTATGTAGAGAAAGATATCAATTCCTTTGTTGACATGCACTCTCTCTCAGCACCACAAAGAAGCTATAGTTTAATTGTTTAAGTATTCATTACATATTGTCGATGTATGAGTTACAATGGAGGTATTAACTATTGAGTAATGTTATGTGCATTTCGGATCATAAAGGTTTCAAAATTTTATATGTGATTCTATATCAATGGGACTAACTATCTATCACCAAAACGAAGTAGTTTCTATGTTCGTGTTCATATCGTGTTATGGGATAAGTAATAAATAGTACTCTAAGATAGGTGCCTCTTTAGTGCTATTTTCGAATGTCTCTAGTAGTCTCAGTTTAGATATTCAAGTAGTGCTGAGTGAGTCAAAATAAATTAATTGTGATTGTATCAGCCTTAGGTAGCTGTGTGTGTAGTACAAAGGTAGTTCTCAAGTGTTGTGATCTTGAGTCGGATGAAAAAGTCATATGTATGCAGTAGTAGTAGTAGACAATCCAATTGCGCTAAGTTTAAGTATGGTTCTTGTAATAAGTAAAAAACAACACTATATTGAGCTTATTATGTGTGAGATCGAGTAATTCGACATTCTTGGTAGGTACGGCTTGGTTTATGCATATCTGTGGTACGAATTAATAGGCTGTGTTTTGTACGGATCGCTTTGGAAGTGAAAACAGATACTTCACGTCAGATATTCGAGTTTCTTGTATATGGGTTATAATGTCTTATACAGGCTAAGAGCCTGAATGTGCGGCTAAACTCATGTTTTTACGAGTCTGCTGTATTGTATATAAGTATATCACCTTTGTAACTTAAGCTGCATGTCATAACACTGTGACACATAGTACAAGTCAGTCTGTTTTGCTCTGATAGTTTGTTATATCTGTTGCGCTTAAAAACCATGCTCAACGTTATGTCAGTGATATCGGTGATGATGCTTTGGATGAATTCTCCTTGTTCTAATCATGACTCTCTTCATTGTTGAATGCAATCATCAATAATCATAATTAAAATCTAAAGTCATGATATGTTCAAGTGTTAAAAAGATACCTTGATGTAGGGTAAAAATGCACCTCAAATACAAAACATAAAACAAAAACAAGTATAATTATCCATATTCAAGCGTCAATACAAATAGCATACAATAATAACACCAATAATACTTAAAAATGAAAACAACAAATCAACAAATATATGCTAGATTAATGGCTCAAAACAAAAAAATATGAGAGTAACATTAAAGTCTGAAAATGTATTAATAAACAACACAAAATTAGATATTAAGAAACACAAATCACCCAATAAAAAAACACAACGGTGTATATTTTCTATTCAAGCTACACAATACGTCAAGAATACAATGCCTGTGCGTGACACACAAAGCAGCTCAGTTAGGTTTCATATGATCGGTAAACACTTACACTAATTAATGCGTGCATTAACATCAGGATAAGCTACAGTTTGGATCTTAATAGCATGGTAATAAAAAACCCGAAAACTCATGCACTAACAATTCTCACATAGTGTAGTGTGATGCATCTTTCCAGACCTATAGAATGAGATATAGAGTAAATAATTCATAGATAAGAATACACAATAAAATATATTTAAGAAAAAACCTTCAACATATTGATAGTCAATTAGAAATAGCAAATCCGAATCAAGTCACATCCAATAAAAAAACAACGTAACAATAGGTTTATATTATGTATGTGACGCTTTTAATTATACACAACAAAGAGATAATTTCATTGTCCAGAATACAACGAATATGTTTAAAGGAAATATCAAGAATATTATATTGACAGATTCATATTGACTTCAACATGTGTGTTTTTTGTCCTAAAACAAATTTTATATACAACTTATAAGTGGTCTGCTAGCATATCACTAATTACTCTAAAGCATCAGTAATAATAGTCTTAACCCTTAGGTCACTTAACTACTAAGTTAATATCAGTTCTTCCTCTTTAAGAAGAACTACAAATAATAATACCTCAAATTCAGGTGCGGCGTGTTGCTCACTATCCAAATCAATCTAGGATGTTCTGTTTGCACTCACTGTCTTTAATGTCTTGAGTATAAATGTTAACATACATAACGCTAATATATATACTCTGATTACCAATGCGGAGTATAGAACTATAAGGTATAGTGATGTGCCGCGTTCAGACTTGATTTCTTGCTATCTTAATCGCTAACTGAAGTATTTGCTAGATTCAGTCATAATCAATCAAAAACAATAATCTATTCTATGGGATGTACATGAATTATGACCATAATTTTTACGATTACATAACGTTAAAAAAAAAAAAAAAAAAAAAAAAAAAAAGTGGGAAAAAACTATATATATATTATCTCTCTCTCTCTATCATTTCTCTCACCTTCTATTTCCATTCTCTTATCTACAATCCACGTGTAACTTCTTTCTACTGACCTTAAATCTTCAAATATGGGGATTTTGTTACATATCTTACACAAATCACCCCCCTTACCCTTCTTTCATCTTCTTCTGCCTGTCTCATACCTCTATAGAAATCCTCGTTTTAATCGGTTTCAACTTCAACCCCATGCTCTCCGGTGAGAAAAGCTCGGGGGGAGATGCTAAGTTGGACTTAACGGACTACTTGGGCTTACGCTGAACTGTGATGGCCAATAGTAGAAACTGGATGCGTATTAAACCCATAGGACCATAGATGACTTCCATATTGTTTGTATCGATCACATGCTCAGGGGTTGATCTATCTAAGTCTTTGATAACCTTGGACCCAGTCCGTCAACCCTTGAAACCCTGGATAGGATTAATGGAACAAATTAAAGCTATCCATTAAAATATCGATAATATTGTAGGCACATTACGCATTCCGCATAAATCATCTGAAGTGAATCATTATTACACCTCTGAAAACACGGGGAGAGACAAGATTTGACTAAGAATCGGATTTTTGCAATAAT
>VALG01000861.1:0-15907 GCA_009835305.1 Ipomoea purpurea
GAAGCACGTCAAACTAAACGTAAAACAGAAATCCATATCCGCTATCGAATAAAAGTGGAGGATCAGGACAGGTGTCTTATAGTTCTGGTGAGGTTTATCGTGACAACTAATAATTGAAGTTTTCCGCCCGAAACTATGTACTGGTCGACAGGATTGAACTAATGCACTTCAAAAGCTACAAAATAATGGTTAAGGGTTTTTACCCATTTTTTGCATCATTGCACTTATTAAACATATACTAGTTTAAACTTTCCTTCTTAGCTTATATATTTACATTGTAGATATCTAAGTTGACTCAAGATTGACTCTTACCGATTAGCACAAGGCAGCAATTTTACGATTTGTTCCAGCTCAGAGAGTATATGAACATAACGTGGCAATACGTCACAACTTCAGCGCAGTTACCTGCATCTAGATCGACATATAGGCCAATATCTGGGGGGGTCGGAAGATTAGCGTCATCGGATAACTCTGCCGGTTTTCATTCACTAGCGAGTTGCCCACAATGGGAGTAGACAGAGTTCATCGGAACAATTCGGATGTAGGTATCCAATCAAAGCGTTGCTAGGAAGAAATTGAGCCAGTCTGGCCATGTTTTTTTCCTCACTTCTGTGAGCAAAAACTTAAAAGGCATGTAGAGCCTAATTGAACAGAGTAATAACTACCGCAGCAGATCCACCGATCATCTACAGTGTCCAAAGTTACCTAGGAAAACCATTGACAGATTGGGTTATGCATTTCCTTCTGATTCTTGTCTGGTGTTATATTACCAAGAACATGTAGAGGTTTGAATATTCGACCTTGCCTGGTGCGGTTTCCCAGAATTTCTTTAAACTTACCTTTTTAATTGGGAACTGCACAGGTTATTTCAAGTGATTTATATAATGGCTCATCTTTTAATGGTTTCAATTTGACAATGGTCACTGTTGAATTTTTGTTAACTTACAAGGCTATTCCACTTTCTACTTGGCATTAAAATCTAATGTGATTTCATCGTGTGTCACAACAACGTCCATCACTGTTTGTCATAAATCATACTGTTGTAATTACTCTCATATGTCACATTCGTTCCCTATCTGGTGGATGTGGGGACGATAAGAGGACAAACCACAACAACCCTCTCTTTTTGTGTTGTGGGGAGTGTAGTAATAAAGAACAACAGGAAACACTTCGCGCCTGCGCGTTTTGTGTGACAGTTGTGTGAGCCACTAGCGATATAGAACAGATCTACACATATAACAGTACAAATGCACCTGAAACATATATTCAAATCAGGTCCTTCTTAGGTGCAAAACGCTCGGTAAAATGACCGGTTTTATCATGAAGACAAAGGGGGCTATGAATGAGACTTATAAAAATCGTTAAAGCCATTTGTAATGACATGCCACATATAGTATAATTCAAGAGGTAGCAATAATTTTTACATCCTCGGAGAGTATATCGGGCCTTCCGGTCGCGTTCACTCGCTATTTCTTGATACTGCGTTTTATCCAATAGGCACTATAGGCAAGCAGTACTCTATTGACTCGGGTGCTGTTAAGACCTGGAACATAAGTGATCGATACAGATGTATCGTCTTGTGGTGAGGCCAATCTCACATATGGCGGCCACAGGAGGTCCTCTTGAGGTTGCGTTAACCAAATTAGTATTAGTATGAAATACCGAGTTATAGCATAGTATAGCATATGAGAATCGTGGACATTGGGTAGAAAGGTGTTGAGTCTAGAACAGGAATAGCTGTTACTGATAGGCTGATTAGTTGTTTTTGGCATTCTACGCGAACCAACTATTCTATCTTCTTACGCAGGAATAATAGAGGGATAATATCGATAAACCAATTCACATATGGATATTTCTGGGTTTTTCGTGACGGATAAGACCTTACACTAGAGAGTTTGGCTTTGCTAATCCTACCGTCAAGTCAACCACAATTGTTAAGTACGACTTTTCATATGTACAAACAAGAAAAGCTCATAAATTTTGGCATTACTGTAGGGTCCCTGTGACTAGAGAGATAAAGAAATTTGTATCCAAAGAAAGTCTGACGAGCGCCGTGTTTAAATTATTCCGAAGATACTAGTATCAATCATTTGGTTTTGGATATCAAGTGCTGCCAAAGGTTCAAGAATTCATGCTATGCCTAATATATGAAGGACATCAAAGGTGAATGGTGGCAGCATTGCCTATCCAGCAATAGGACAACTTGACCGATAAGATCTACCTTCGTCCTTATTCAAGTGTAGTACTGGCTTGGTTTTCCTGGTATATGCAGATGAGGTGAGCTACAATGACTCCTCACTCGAGAGATCTCATTTTGAGATTCATTATATATTTTTTTTTTTCTTGATATGTTGTCATACTCTCTCATCTGGATAAGAGAGATAACTCAATTTGCGTCTCTGATATCCACTTCATTTAAATCTATTCACATCCCTGAGTATAGCACTTGCACGACATTAGCTATATTGTGCACAACAGAGGCTGTTCTCGATTGATTATATCAAGTTTTTCAATCCCTCACAACGAGATCGATGATAATGCTCTGTATATATCACAAATTGTGCGCAATATGTGAAAAGGTCCATCTATGCATCCCGTTTAGAGAAGATCTTCAAAATGTGACTCCAGCATTCTTATGTGACGCTATTAGTATTTGTCTGCCTCCTGCACGCGTTATTGAAACAGCTTCTAACCTGACATTATGTTTGACATTAATACAGAAAATAAAATTTAGGATCTATTGCTTACGAAATAAACTTTGTGGAGTAATTAGTAATATGTATGGATAAATATGATGCAACAGGTTATAAATAGATGCGTGAAAAGCAATACTAAAACAATTAAATAAAGTAATGAGTTACCTTATTCAGAAGGAATTACGAAGAATATCTATGTACCTTTACTGGATACTTTAGAATAATAATCATACTGTCATGGATTGTTAAGTAGGACTTGTGTAGAATATGAATATTCTTGGGTGGGAATGATGCATATAAATCGGATCTCTATGCTATTATTGAGTGTATCAGGATTAATTGGTTGCCATACGTGGCTTTTTTTTATGGGTTTGAATCAAGTAGGAGTATACTGGAAAAGGTATCCAGGCAGAACTATCTTACTTACGGTACTCCTGACAAAGAAGATTGTGGATTGAGGAGTCACAATGACAGATTTTTTCTATAGGGAATATGCCATTAACTCTGGTTCTTTATTTCTTCTGGTAATTATTATATAATAAGACCTTACATGATTTTAATTTTTTGAGTCTTGGTTCTCACCATATATGAGTTAGCTGTATATGGAGATAAAGGGAGAAATATGTTTGTCCTTCCATTGAGGTCCTCTACCTGGGACGGCGGACTAAAATAAAGATGAGACGATGCAGATACCAAAGCAGCGCTTCGCCTCTTCTGATTTTAAGTTGCGATGGCTTATAGTTGAGTACCTTAAATTCTGGATAATTTGATTCTGCCCTGCTAACTTTTACTCGCTAGGAAAAGAACGGGGCGAGAAATTTAGTCGTCTTGATCCACAGGGTGGTATATTCAGTGGAGTATCTCCTGTGCTCTATATAGGGAGCGGGAGGGGTAAATCTTGAAGATGATGGTTAATGTGAAGGAGGTGCCGCACTAAGGTGTTATAACTGGTTTGCCTATTATCTTATTCACTTAAACCTTCTTGTAAACATAAAGTAACTTTATATAATTTTCTTATTTATTATAATCAAATTCATATATATTATATATACCAACGTTGGGAAATCGCATTTCGGGTCCGCATTACTGGACTCTAATTCCACGTACGTCTCCGCGCCCCACGTTCACCAGCACCGAAACTACGACGCCCTCCAGCGCAAGAACGAGATCATGGTTATTATTGAGATTAAAGGATCACGAGCTGCAATCCCAGAATTATAAATAAAAACCAACATGGATATGGGAAAAATCATAATAACAATGAATTAATTTAAATTATTATATCCAATATTTTATGAATGTTTTTTTGTTAATCTCTCTGTGATGGAATATACCACACATCGGAAGAGTTACACCGTCTGAACCGCAGTGGTTATCCCTTGATGGATTGTAAGCACTAGGGGAATAACCAATACTATTGGAATTGGGGGGTGCGAAGAAACAGACATTACGGAGAGGCAGGGGAGATTTAGGAGGGCTAGACACTACCACTGAACTGTTTGTCCCTTGAAGGCACCGACTTACACCCCCAATACCGGGGCCCTTCTTCCATTTCACAGGAGTGCCAATTCTCATAGCGCCATTGAGGGATTCCCTTCCACCAACCAACACGCCTCCCGCGGCGCGCAGCGGCGATTAAACCAGGTATTCCCAATATATTCATAATTATCCAGAACGCACCCCGCGAGGGAAAAGCATTCCACGATCTCTCAACCCCCATCGGGACTCAGACGGCGCCCCTACCTGCCTACCAAATTCACCGGGCTCTCCTCCATAACGGTCCACGGTCTCCTCAAACATCCAACGATACACGCACGCTCCTGGCCAATTCCCCCAAACCCTCATAGCGCCGCCCACGAGGACAGCAGTTCCGATATAAAAACTACAAAACAAATGAACAAGGACGCGAATAGGGGGGCAGTCTAGCAATACCCCCCGAATCTAAAATAACCAAACAATGCACAGAACGAGACAGAATAAACCACCACCACTCGACCAAACGACCCTCGCAGACATCACAAACTAACGCAACAATGAACAAGACGATAAGAACATACATGAGACTACAATGAACAACGAAGAAGATACATAATACGATCGAGAGTGCAGTCGTAGCAAATACTCCCCCACGAATATAACTAACCAGAACAATGCAACAAACCGAGACATAATAGACAACACAATGAAGACGAACAACGAGAAGACAGACATAATTATAGACTACATGAACCAAACGAGAAGACATAATAAAGTTATACCAATCCCGAATATTAAAACCACATAGGAGATACAGGGCCGAAAATAACAACAACATAGGATAAGGGGTAAATACTGTTGTGCCAAAGAATAGCGATCACACGCGACACAACTCCTAGCAACAGTCTGTTGAACGATTCACACCCAAAACTTACGCAATTCACGGTTCTCAGTAACAGTCTGTCATGAAAGGTTGCACAAATAGGCATTCCACGGTCTCACTCCACCATTGATACGGCCCTCCTTAACCACACCGATTACCGTCTATAAAGAGAGGAGAGAGCAGTCTACGCAGTACTCCACTGAGCGATGTGAGCCCCCGAATGTCGACGAGAGAATCGACAATACCGAATGAAGCCTTGTCTTTCGTGAGGGATGATAATCGCCGCATCTATGAACTATAAGTGGAAGCAAGGCGGATCCGTCTGTGCAGCTCTGATCTGGCACCAGCAGAGGCGGCAGTTAGCGTTGGTTTGTTGGGCAGTAGAGATGTGAATGGTCAGACCAAATCTGGTAATCCGTCCTGTGATGACCGTGTGCTGCCCAGTATACCCTTCGAAGTAGTGGAACGAGTTCTCTCCATACTGTCATGTCTACCTTGTGGTTGTGTTTTGGATATGACAATGTCTGCAAACCTGGGAGTTGCGTGTGTGTTGGGTTTTGGTGATTCAGCAATGTGGGAAAGACGCGACTTAGAGGTGAAGGGAAATTTGGCACGTGGTGTCGTGTTTCGAACGAGCACTGCTTAAAAGCAATTGTCCGACTTACCAAGGTGCTTCGACGGGTAGCACAAGGCACACTCAGCTGCACTTTGGCAAACCAATAGAGCTCAAACTTATGATAATGATATAGGAAGAAGGTTAGTGTTTATTGGGTCTTGATCTTTCACTATCCAGAGGCAAGTATTTATACTGGAGAAGCCAACAACTTCCAGTCTGCATTACTCCTGTTCATCCGGGCAAAGCCTGCGGAGAAGTAAGGATCATGCATGTCGCAAGATGGGAATTGATCTGATGATACAAGAAGTAGTCTTCCGTCGAAATTAAGGAGATAAAATATAAGATTGGAATTAAAGTGGTTGCAACATTGGAGTATTTTGCGCCAAAAGTACACTCATGAGATCCTGTACTATGAGTCGTTCTTGTTCCCAGTTTAGTCGATTCGACCATTAAGTTTGTTCAATTTAGGTCCTGTACGTTTAAAATTGAAACAATATAGGACAATAGTTGAATATTTAAGATATTTTGTATTTTGGACGATATTATCGTAATATATATGGTGGTAAAAATAATTAATTTTTAAATATTTTAAAATACAAGTATATGAGTTGGCATGCACGTATGCTAGACGTGACAGATAAGATGTCAACCCGCCCACGTTAACCTATTGTCCTTGAATGTTTTAACTTTTAAGAAGTAAAGGCTGAATTAAACAAAATTTTAAGAGAGTACAAGGACTAAATTGAACAAAAATTGTAACAAGGGGACCTCCATATATTTGACGTTTTTTGCACTTTTTAGTCCCCACCGACTATAGTCGGCACTCGCGCAGCAATTGATCCACGACTTTTGACCTTGCATTTTAGTCCACGACGATTGATCTTTGCAAAAAATGGTCCTTCCCGGCCGACTTTTCGTCAAAATTTACCGGGAAAAAATGTCCTCATTTTTCACGCGGGCTTAGAGATTGAACATTTTACTTATTTCAAAAATTGAAAGAAAATTGATATTTGACTACATCACTCACATGATACAATATTACTGTGCATACATAACTGCACCAGGCGTCGGAGTGCTCCTGGAGCCAGGCAGGGTGCCAGTAAGCGGCGGAGGCGGGCCGTCAGGCGTATTCCGGCTATAGTTGGGTTCAGTCCGGCAGCAGCATTGGAGTGGTACATGTATCCGCCGCCCTGGGGCAGTAGTTGTAGCACGTAAATAGTGTATGGTAGTTCAAATACAATTATTTCTTTTAATTTTTGAGATACAAGTAAAATGTTCCCCACCCCGCCCACAATTTCTTTTTTTAAGACCGGCTAAAAATTAGAGAATGTTTCTTTCATCAGGTGCAATTTTGACCCGGAAAAGTGCCTGGAAAGGACCATTTTTGACAAAAAAAACGCAATAATCGTGTGACTATACAATTGCAAGATTCAAAAGTCGTCGGATCAATTCTGCCAAATGCCACTATAGTCGTGGGAGACTAAAAGACTGCAAAAAACTCGGCAACATGTTTTAAAGGGAAAGAACTTTTCTATTAATGTTTTCCAACACCATTGGCCTCCAATAAATGCATACATAAGCGCTGCCCAAGTAAATATTATATCTCCTTAGTGCAAAACATCGCATTGGCATTAGAACCATTGTAGAGGCGCTGTTGGCCCGCTACTATATAACTAGAAGACTGATCAGAAGAAGATAAATTCATTCCAGTACTCCTGTATTCAATTAATAGATAAAACATTATTAATAACACATCACACGTCCAGTCAATTCTGTTTAGGCTGCGTCAGCAGTCCGAAAACTCGGCGGAATCCGACTTTGAAAACCCCCGCAAACCGAGGGATTGCACTAGGAGTCACCAGACATCCGAACTGCATACGCTCCGAGTGCTAGTGGCCACACTGGACCCCTCCTCGCAAAGTACTGACATCGTTTGTAAAGTAAGGCACGAAATTTCTTAAGCGATGGCACACACGCATAGCTCTAGACTGGTGCGACCCTCCTATCGCCCAACATCTCTCGCACTTCTCACCCACCATACTGCATACCGACGTTCACCAGGGCACAGAAAACAGCCACACACACCCATGCACCGTGGTTGCAAACACCGTCCACTTGCCCCAGCCTGAGTTCGTCATTCATCCGCACTAACATTACATTTTATCCAAACATATCTTTATTAAGCAGTAAGACACATCGGAAGATGATGCGATGTTGGTTAACCATGTTACTGGACTCTGCAATTACACATATTATGTCTTGCTGTTACAATTTCATGATGATTTAATATTTCATCATGTATTATTCTTCAATTTGTTACAAGTATTAAAACCCGGTTACCTTCAACCTAGATAGGATACAAACTGTGTCACAACGTGGAACTGAAGCTGAAGGTTATTGTTTGCTAGGTTCACAATGCAGCCTAGACCATAGATACAGTGGTATACCTTTGCAAAAAGCATGCCGCCCACTAGAACGGCATTGCGTCTTGTCTCTTCCTCCAATTTCTAGTTTTTCTATACTACGAACCCGCCCCGCTTTTTTACTTTTTCCTCACCTCTCATATTCCTCTATTTGTCTCATCAGCCTTTCCACTTTTCTTCAATTTTTGATTTTATTTTTACAAATTCACTTATAAGACGCATGAATGATGACGTGATCGAACTCCGCATCCACCCGCGTTTGTCAGCCCCTCGACGCCGACCTCCGCCCCCTCCCCCACCTCCCCGCCGACCTGGCGAAAATGAGTGTCGGAGGGGGAAAGGGAAAATGAATGACAGTGTTACAACGAGTCCGGGTTCCAACTCTCTTGACAATTGTAGGGAATCACCCCATGCGCTTTCTCTACTATCAACATATATAGGAAAGTTCAAATCTTTGCTTATTCTGAATCAGCTTAAAAAGCTAGAAATCAGTCGTCTAACCTTAGGAAATTCGGCAGAATACGACATTTAATATGAGTCACATCACTCATGCCCCAACACGTCCGCCACTCAGGAAACTACTGAGTTTAAAGTGCCTTCAAATCCACCCATCACCCGCGGCGCCTCCTTTTTCGTGTTCTTGGTGGTCGGATCGAACACAGTTCTTTTAGGAGGGAGATCAACTGCCCATTCTTATAGTGGGTAGAGGACCACTCCATTGGTGCGCACCCCAGCACGCGTATGATCCATCGGGCGTTCCTCCCCTTTCATACCTACTCTACCATGTGTCTATGCCTTGCTGTCCATGTCTCCACCGTTCTTCGCCCTCCCCCCACCTTTCCTCTCTTACTCACCGTTGACTCTACATCCAAAGCCCAACCAGCGTACGAGCCTCGCAATGCGCCTTCTTTGTCGGCAAACGGCACTATGACCCCACACTGCGCCACGTCCCTGGCCGCAGGGGCAATCATAGTGGCCGTTAGTGGCGCTCACATGGCGGCCATCCCACGCGCCGCCGACGCGCAAGCGGCCCGTGATGACATCCCTCCACGCCTATTATGACCTCACGCTCCCATTTCTTTCTCATCCCCCTCCTCCCAATGTACGTGCACGTGCCCCACCGCACACCACCGACCCGCCCCCCGCCTCCGCCCTAGTGCGTGCTCGCGCCCACCGCGTACGCCCCACCGCCACGCCCCAGCGGACCGCTCTGCACTGCTAATCCACGCGACCACGGCCGCACCGCGCATCGCGCGTTCTATACAACTGTCCACTGGCCACCGCCTGCCTGAGGCCCAACGCGCACGCCCATATGTATACCACGCACACTTTTCACCACCTGCTCTCACCCCCCCAGCCCTGAGTGTCCCGTCCTCGGCTCGAACCTGGAGCGTGTCGCCTCCATTGGCCACCCGCGCCTCCGTAAAGGAGATCTGATCTGCACTCCCCCCACCGGACTATGTGCCAGCCGGTGTGGGACCGAGAAACCTCTTCCTAGACCACCTAAGTGTTCACCCACCTTGCTCACATACTCGTCTTGTACCCTCTTACTCACTCTGTCGCCAGCTGCTTACCCTTTAAAAACAAGTTTTCACTTTAAATTTATTTTTCCAACATTATTGGCTTATATGCTTCTGAATAAGAATAGAATGTGAAAAAGAGCAGACACTGTATTTGTGAATATTAAATTTTAAGGTTAAATGCTAATAACAAATTAATGCAATTAGAAACAAAAATTTATTAATTCTAATGTAGATTAATAACATGAATATTAGCCTAGAATTAAGTATAGACTTATATATCATACAGTATGAACTTTACACAATGGGGTGTCTGCTATTTTCTTTCCCACATTTATTCTAAGTGTATCACGCCATAACACAATATTTTGTTGAAAAACAAAATATAAAAGTAACACTATGTATTTTTTACAGGGTAAAAACGTCCCCCTCACTCTACATGGAAATCAGCAAAATTGCCTGAATCTCCATTTTTAAAAATAGACTGAGGGGGAATATACAACCTATAACGGTATATATAACCCATTTCAAGAGAAACCCGACACCGGGCACTCCCCGGTTTCAAAAAACCACTCCCTCCTCCCTAACACCACTGCCGCGCTTAAACGCGTTGCTACACGCCTTCAAGGGCCTCACTGATCTCTGTCCTATGCGCTATGCCCGTGCGCACACTCACGACCTCAACCCATCTGCGCGCATAACATAATTGCGTAATACTCCCCACTGGAGTTTCTGAAATCAGATTGTGTACCTCGAGGTTTACAGTCAACTCTGAGTCTCTGACTCTCCGAGAAAACTGTGAATAATAGAGCTGTTTGGGAAGAATCTCTCACAAACTCCTCGTCCTCCCCAAAACCCTCTTCCGGTCAATCCTCATCACCATGATATACGTCGGCGGGGTTCCGTTCTCTACTGGTTCCGATGATTCATCTTCGTCGCAGGTACATTAAGACTTTGTTTATATTTACCTTCTCAAAAGTTATTGTTAATATGCGGGCAGAATCTCCAAGTAAAGATCGGATCCTTTAACTGTAAACGATACAATCGCTTGAGTGCATGGTGTATTCTGGAAGGATAATTTTCTGGCCTGAATTGTTCTTGGAGGAAATGTGAATGATGTTGTGAGTGCTTTTGAATTTATATTCGTGATATTTATATGTTTTGCAATTTGCACGTACATTTTTTCTCGAAATTGATTTTATTTTTTTCATATATTTGCAACGAGTTTGCATTTTGGCTCTGACAAAAACCTGTCCTGCTTTTGAATAATGTATTTCTGTCTGGTTCTGTTGTTACTTGTGTTTCATTAACCCCAGTACCTCACTATCTCCCTACTTCAGAATGGATTGGTAGAAATATTTCTTAGACTTTGTGAGCGGTAGAAGCTTAACCTTTTGGAGACTAGTAAAGAGACCGAACGTAGATGCAACTCTAACTACAAAGCTGTAAATGAAGGTGTTTAGTTTGAATAAATCAATATGGTTGTGTGATCTTTTAAGGCTGATGCTCTACCAGAGTGTTTTGACTTGATTAAAGGAGAAATGCCTACTAAAGAAAGTTGTTTTATGATAATATGAATTTGGATTAACCTGGAGGGTGTGGTTGAGTGGAAGGGACTCATCCATTGGCTTTGGGAATGGAGCAGCCTTAAATCTCCAGGCCTGCTTTCCCACCCAAAAGAGGTGCCTACAATCCATCAAGTGGATTAACCACTGTGTCAGACGGTGGAAACCCTGTGTATATCCAAAAAAAAAATATATATATATATATATATATATGAATTTGGATTAAATAAATAAGAAAAGTATATAAAGTTACTTTATGGTTTACAAAATGTTAAGGAAAATGGAAAGTTAACTTGTCGGACCTTCACTTGAACTCTTAGATTTACCGCTTTAACAATCTACTAAATTATAGAGATATTTCCTTCCCCTTTTTTTCTCTAAACAGGGAAAAGATATATTGATGGCCTTAATGGAGCATCCTGCTTTGGTATCTGCATCGTCTTCATTTAGTGCCGTCCAGGAGAGGAAATTTTCTCTTTCCAATGACTCTCATTTGGTGAGAACAAGACAAATTAAATGGGTCTATATTTTCCAAAAAGAATATGCAACTGTGGATCCTTCACTTGTTGATGTAAGTTAATAGTTCTCTCTTTGTTCAGTAACTCTACTTTGACCAAAGCAATTATGGGACTATTGATCCTGCTTGTTGATATTTGCATTCAAAAATATGCCATCAATTATATTGTTCGAAATATTCTTGTTCTTAGTATACTTAATTGTTTTAGTATTGCTTTTCACCATCCTTTTCCTAGTTGCATCCACTAAATATTACTCCAAAGTTTTTTACATTGCCTAAGTTTTATGTTATTTATATGTTCAAAGTAAACTTGCAGTGGAGTGATTTGATTTTCTTTTTAATATTATTTCATTTGCAATAGAAAATTTACCTTTATATTAATTCTCTGATCTGGGGACTTGATTGTTTTCAATTCTATAACTCATATATAGTGTACTTATCAGAAAAAAAAAAAAAAAATCAGAATTCGTTTTAAGTCTTGGTTCATGAAAGGCTACTAGGTGTTATCTTCCATTTTGCATTTGATGTTCACTGATGTAGTTCTGGAATTCCTTGTCAGACTTCTGTTCATTTTCTTTTCCTCACTGACAGTTTAATACTTTCTTGTTGTCATATGAAAGTTGGTTGGTACTGATGAGGCAACAACCTGTGTAGGTCTTATCGTACGAAACCCAAAAAGTGGAATGTAAGTATCCAAATTCTCTATAGGTTGTGGTTTCATGAAACTGTCTGAAGTACATCCCTAACTATGCTATATTTCTGTATTGGTTGCAGGATCTCTGTTGCCCATATGGATTCTCCAAGTATTGTTGAAGTTGGCTTAACCCAGATGTTATCTTCTGTTCTTGATCAAAACAGTGACACCATTTTGGATGTATTTTTCTCCCTTCAATTTTGCTGTATTAAGCTTTATTTTTTATAAGCTCTTAAACTTTCTCATAAATTTCTAACTTTGCAAGGATATAATGTTCAGGTGCATTTAATTGGTGGTTTTCAATGATGTCTCACATCAAGTCAGGGCAAAGTTTTCCTGTTGTCTTTAATTTTCACAAGATGTAGTTACCCACTTAGGGGCAACATAGTAAGTTGAAACTGTTGGGCTTTTTGTGCAGCACGAAAATGGTGTTACAAAAAGTCATGAAAAATTAGAGGGATATTCCTTTCCCCTGTGTTCCAAGATAGTTGAAATTCTGGGAAAGAGCATCAGCAAGTTCAATATTCAAACTCTACATGTTCTTGGTTATAACACCAGACAAGATTCAGAAGGAAATGCATACCCAATCTTCAATGGTTTCCTGGTAATTTGGACATGTAGATATGGTGGATCTCTGCTAGTTTTACTCTTTCAATATGGCTCATTTGTTTTTGCTAGGTGGAAACTGCCACTGGATCAATTTTTCCAGCAAGCTTTGATGGAACTACTAGATGTCCTGATGAACTCGTTAGGAGAATCCGAGTGACCGCTTCTTTTGAGGACCCCAGTTGCGAGGGTAGACTGCTGGAGACATATGATACTCAGTCTGACAAATTCGTAATTGCTCCTTGTGCTTGGTAAATTCCAACCTTGAACTTATGATTGTTCAAAATTAAGAAGGAAATTTATCAAACTAGTTATTTGTGAAGAAGTCATATACAAGTTGATATGCATTCTACTATTCTTGCTTATTTCTGTTATTGTACCTTCGTTTGATCGGTATAGAACGCTTTACAGAAAAACATAACTAACAGGCAATATGACATTTCTTAGCCTACAGGAGTCAGATAGGTTCGATTGTCTCCATAAATGTCTTACATAGGAATCTAAAAGGAAGGGACCTATATTACACCCAAGTACATCATTTTCTGTACCTATTTGTTGGTATAGTGCAGGAACCCTAAAGTCGTGAAGTCCAGTAAGAGGTCGCTATTCATATGTGTACACACACACCCGTGATTTTGGTCTGAAATCGCACTACTGGTTGACTGGGAATACTAACTAGAGGTGGAGAGCGAGTCTAGTAATATTGTGGGCATGCGATTCTTACGCTGTTCTAGTTGATAATCGTTATGGTCTCAGTTGTTTTTGCGCAAAGAGTTGCATTGTCTTAACGCGATAGTCAGTGCTTTGATTAGAAACGGAAGGAAAACCGCTTTGTATCCTTAGTCTGGCGTTATGATATCTAGATTTTCGTTTGACTTTCTCTCCCGTGGTCTCATTCAAGACCACTTGACGTATCAACTCGTTACATATATTCTTCAGGGAATTCTCACACACATGAGAAAGCCGTATATGCCGTGCTAACACCATATCCCCATGCTACGGTGGGAATCCGATGTTCCAGTAATGTCTGACCCAAGGATCGGTATAGGATATGGGATCAAATTCCCTAGGTCGTTACATTGACTCCTTGAAGCGTACCACACATCGCGAGTCTTCTATGTACATAGGTCAAACAGCCCGCGCGTGTATACATTGGTTGGCCATGTGTCTATTATGCTCTATTATGAGAGCTCTATTTCCTCCTCTAATAGAAATAAAAAGCAGAATAATATGCAGATTAGCACAATAGATCATCTCCATGATGGGTATCTGACCTTTTGCCGGGCCTGTATTTTTGTTACTGATTTTTCTTTTTTTTCTGGTTCCAGTCTCATGAAGTTAGGGGCGACCAGTAGTCCATCTGAGACGTAATAAGTAGACCTACACGCAATGGCCCGCTCTTGTGTCGAGCTCAGGATACCATGCGACGTAGCCGGCTATGGATTCTCGTAAAGCCTCACGGCATTAACGTGGCGAACATCCCACAAGATGGGGAAGATTATCGTTATTGTATGCAAACGCGCAATGTACACATGCGCATCGCCGATCCTATCTAACAACTTATTTAAGCAATCAATGAATGTCCGGTTCTTCACGCCTCGGCGGGTAAGGCTTTATGCTCTCTACGGTTAACAGGATTCCACCCCCGGAGGGTGCGGAGAGCGTGTCATTAAACAAACTACGGTATGATTTGACAGAAAGACTGCCAGTTCGCTCCAACTTAAACAAAAATAATCAGGGTTCCCAGAGGTTTTTGGCATTCAATAGCCAGCAACAATGTGTAGGCTAAGCGTAGACGTTTTTTAAGAAATTTCTGTCTCTTTGAGGTAATTAATCTCTCCAGGACACTAAGCTATAAGGAAAGGAGAGGATAGGAAATCAGAGAGTATCGGATATCATTTACCTGTGATGAAAGCATTCACACACCGTTCACACGAATCCATATTTGTGGGCACATCCCTTATTTTGTCAACTCCTCATATACCCTAAACCCCTTCTATGCAATACCCTAAATCTATTGTGAGATAGTCATTTTGCATCACTACTATCGCCTTTCAACTTCTAATGTTGTGACATTAATTTCACCTCTACATCCGTCATGGACTCGAACAGTACGGAACCGTAAGCAGTACAATATAAGCCCTTACCGTTCCTCGCCCAAGCATCGTGGAGATATTAACCCGATCTAGTTTCATTATGATTCAATATATAAGAAAAATAAGTTTGTTGATAATAATTAGTTCAATTCCTGCGAAGAAGTGAGGTAAGTTAAGCGATCAACAGTCTAATCAACCTCCTTTGCACAAAACCGTGGAGTAAGGTTCATTTATCATATCCATTGCCTATGAACGTCTCATCGTATGCCATCACGTCTGGGACACGCATATAACAAATACGGTCAATTATGTGTGCAAGGGCACTCTCGCATACATAGAAAACATCGCTAAATTAGTGGAATTCAACACATATACGATAACCTCCAGGGAGGACATAAAGCCCTCAGAAATTCATCCACCCAAGGAAGGATGACAACCCAATAGAGCAGAAAAGACAAATGCTCATAGCCACCCGGGACATACAAACCTGAACCCTCTTGTCATATGTGAGTTGAGGACAGCGAGCGAGGGTTTTTTTAAACACACGCGACTGGTACTGTTGCACGAAGACTTCTGGACATCCGTAGCACCTGAGCGTCAGCGGAAATCAATGATGAATAGCCTCTCGTATAGCTAGAGGATCGATAAGAACCATTTCTTAACTCTGGGTACGAGAGAAAGATAACTATAGCGATAATCTTAGAAGTCAAACGAATACTACAGGATACAAAGAGTAGGAATCGACAGTTTCGAGACTTAGTTACTACTCCACAGAGCCCACTGCCATTACGCCTAAATACACCGGCATAGATCAC
>VALG01000863.1:4007-15580 GCA_009835305.1 Ipomoea purpurea
TTTTTCTTTTTAATAGTGAAGGTCAACAATTTTTAACATAATAAATTGAACCATATTTTCTTTGAAACGAGATGGAAATGCTGAATGACTTTCGGGTAACGACCATCAATGGATAGTAGTGAGCCTCTAATCTTTTGATTAAATGAATGATACCTTGTAATGATTTTCGGGTAACCGATTCATCCATGATAGTACAGATGAGCCTCTAATTTTTTTTTTGATCTAAATGAATGATATTAATTGACTTTTCGGGTAAGACGGGTTCATCCAACCCGCCCATCCTATGCTCTATTCTTGAATCTTTTTTTTTTCTTTGAATGACTCCTCCCTTTAAAAGGCAAGTGAAGGCCGTTCAATACTTTTTTTTTTTTTCATATATAGGGTGGGGGGTCGCTCGGGGCGGTGGGAAGGGGTAGTGACGTCAGGGTGGAGGGGGGGGCTTTATTCCTACGTGGATTGATAGGGAGCGATTATGAGGTGTGAAGGGCTCGGCTCGGCGTCCGCTTAGATTATAGAAAAACAACGAGTATGTTTCTTTTAATTTTAGCATAACCAATGCTCACACGTTTGTGACTGGCTGACATACAACATAAATGGACAAAAGCAATATGTAAAAGTGGTTAGGGCACATTTTTATCAACTCAAAGTGTCATTGAACCGCAACACATCCAATCCAGTAGTATGCATAATGGTGAGCTAATTTACCTAGTGACGGGCGACACGCCGTGAGCGATGAAGCCATCGGCAACGATATTCGCGGACACAATGCCCCGTAGTGACAAACATAATTGTTGTTCCAAGTGACCAGCGAGATTGGGGCGATTGTGTGGGCGAGATCCTCGACTAACAGCTGAGCGCGGCCTAGTAGCTTCTGTCGTGGGCTATGCGCCAGCTTGCCCGGAAGGCCCCGCCTGAAAACTGGGCCGACGGGAGATCCAAAGTGTGCGTGCGCAGGGTGGCAGCTGCCAAGGCCAGCGTTGATCGGCTTGTCCCAGCCACATTTGGAGGCTGGATTTGCCGACCGCAAATCGCATCATCAATCCGAGAGGGGAATGAGATGAAAGGGAAAGAGCGTCTGATCTTGTTTTGACATCCACGCTTAATACGCAGGGTTTTGGGACCGGCTTCGCAGATCAGTAAAGGTTGATGGCCGTTTTGGAGCGCCGGCGCAGGTTGGGACCACGGGAAGAGGCATCGCCAGGAACGGTTCCTAGAGAGTCGTTACAGCGTAGCGAGGTTTGGGGTCCAGCGGTGGATTTTTACATCGCGACTTAAATCCAGGCATCGAGCAGCGTCGATTCGTCCGAGCTCTCGGATTCGGAACGAGTTACACACCACTTGAGGGGCAAGAGAGGCTATTCTGGCGCGTTGAGCTCTGTCCAAATCTGGCTGTCCAACAGCATATCAATAAGATAGTCGACTCGCATAAAAATGCTGTACCAACCTCGAGCTACGCCAAACGGATTTCAGTATCGAACACAAATCATGATCGGTCGCCCACATCTGCTCCTTATAGACGATGTTTCTCTTGACGTTGAGAGGCGGAAAAGCGGGTATCGCGACCGCAGGGGGGGGGCTGATCGGTTCTCGGTGCGGGGTAGTCGGCAGCGACGTCGTCGAGGAAGCTGCTACTGGTTGATCCTGCATAGTCACTATTGCTTGTCCAAAGATTAAGCCCATGCATAGTGATGACAAGTTATTGGAAGATGGCATAATTTAAGTAACTGTCGAACCGTTCGGCGAATGGCTCATGTCAAATCAGGAGTTATAGTCAGTTCGATTTGTTTGTTTGTATTGGTGGGAGCAAGGCTATAGCTACTCCGGCGAATAACGGGTAGTGATAAGGTGAGACAGTAGAGAGAGAATACTAATAAGAGCCTCACTGAGATTCACTGACCTGACAATACCAAAACCAGATGAGAGACTATAATCTCTGGAAGTTTGTCACTACATTCAATCGTTATGAAATAAACGATAAAGAGGCATTACAAAGATACTGACTCGCGGGCTCATGGCCGCTACATGCTTACGGCGTAGTTGATATCCATACCCGATTACGTAACCCTCGACTGCCGAGAGATCTTAGACTACGGGGAACTGATTCTGAGCAACGCGCCGGGATTAGGCATCATAAGACTAGGTATATAATAATTATCCAGTCCACTAAGCATATATCACAAATCATATATATCTGAAGGAATTGGTAATCAAAATTGGATAAGCATCGGCCTTATCATTGCTAACCAGGTGCGCTAACTGAGAACGGGTATGAAGCTGGCAAGAAAATGCAAAAAGCGTGTATACTTGAATTTCGCGGAAGAGGGATGCTTGACGAAACGGCTACCACACATCCACATAGATGTTCATGCGATAATGCGAAGCTCAAGATTCGCTTTGCGATGAATATACGAGAAAACTTATTACTTACTACCTTGCACATAATGTTCCAATGATCAATCACGCTAGACACGGGGAGACTAGAATGAAACACATGGTTAATTAAAAAGTTGATAAATACTCAAACTATTAGCTAATATATGAGATATAATTAATAGGTGAGTGATGATATTAACAAGCCACCATGATTTACTAGATCCATCTTCATCACGACGTGGTGACCACGTCCTCTCGTGCATAACAAAAAATAGTACCTACGCCTTGCATCTGCCGAGATTCTGAATAGATATGGTCATTGCACATTGTTATTTGGCGTTAGGGAATTGAGTAAACTTAGACACCTAGCACTATAATGTTTTTTCGTGATAATCCTTGTAAAACTCATACGTAAGGCATAGGATATTAGAAAACTACACTGTGGAACAGAATATTATATCGTGTGGTGTGCGGAAGAAGAAAACGACGCTGCATTAATAGGTGGATTAATGTCCCGGAGTCTATTAGGAAACCCAAATAAATCATGGTCAAAACTGCATCGCCAGAGACGTATGATACCGCTCCAACCAACACGAATATTTTCCGTCTAATCTGTCATAATTTGCACGTAAGAGAATTCGCTATGGGAGTATTCAGTACTATACTATAGAAGACCTTCACCGTCAAGTCTTTGGTTTTAATGAAGCCTTGGAATTACGCACTGCCAGGTTATATTCATCCCGGTCGATATTCAATCCTGGCTATACCGATTCGGTGTGAGAGAGAGCGAGCGTTGATCTGCACGATCATAGTAAATCTCTGTCCCTATCTCTTCACTCGAAACTCAACTACTCATAACGACTATCTTCGTAGTCAAGTGTCTCACGTGTACATGTTTTTGTTCTGCACTCTACTATCGAAGGCCCTTGAAAGTAGTTGGCCTGGCATCCCTCTTCGGCTAGCCTATTCGCGTTCTCGGTCGACATTAGTCTAATCTTAAGCTCTAGAAGATAATATAAATATAGATGATAGGTCGTACACAAGAGCAAGAGCTAAGTCGGCAACTCTCTGATAAGTCTAAATATATCGATATTACTGATACCTGTCAGATAAATAAGCCAGTCACAAGGAACTTGGTGGACGATAATTATGTGATAGAAAAGGATTAAGACGAACTTCCTATCCCCTCTACACAGGTTTGCTTCACCGGATCCCACCTCACGGCCCACACTACAATTTGTGATTCAACAGAACGACAAGATACCGAGCCACTTCCACAAAGATTCGCCTCAAAAAATTCTACCTCGGAGAGCACATATAGATATGTTCTAATAAGTTAAAAGCACATAGTGAAAGAGTAACATCTGGAGTGATGTCTTGGAGAGAGACAAGAAATAGAATCGATATAGTACTGTAGAGAAATCTTGCATGACATAGAGACCAGAAGACAGCCACGGGAGAGAAGGCTCGGATGACCACCGCCCACACCGCCGCCCCCCACCCGTGCATCACGGCACCACCCACAACTTCACCACGCACCTCGCCTCGTCGCCCGCACGCGCTGCGACGTCATGTACACCATCCATACGCATCCATAGCTGCTGGGGCGCCGCGAGAGCGCGCGCGCACGATCCGAAGACGCCGAAGAGACGCGGACGCGAAGATCCACACATACAGACTCCTAGCGCGAACTTGACATATATCCGAACATGCTTAAGTCCTCTGTTCCGCTTTTATATTAACAGATAGAACGAAACCACCAACAAATAGAAAGCAGAGCACTCGAGCTCCACGCGCTGACCGATTGAAATACGACCCGCCAGTTCTCTGCATCGCGCGAGATCCTCAGCCACGGACGGTGTTAGAGAGCCTGTCGCCAGTTAACTGTACGCGCTAGAATCAGATCCTGACATCAACCGGACAGTAGCTGGTTACAAGCGGCACACACCCGTACGCTTTCACACACTGATTACTCGTCCTGTGTGTAAGTAGAGAGATTTATACTCGATAATAAGCCACACAGAGCAATCGCACCAGACTCTGGTAGGGCCACGAGGGGGGACCGCCCTTACAGCGTTGGACAGCAGTGTGTGTGACACATACTACCTATCTGAGATGTATATGTGGTACGTAGACTGCTCTGCAAAGCCGACGCGGAGCGTCCAAATATGAGACCGATAGCAGTACATCGCAATGATGGACTGCTCCAACGGTGCGCCCGCATATATCTCAGTACTCTGGACCTTATCCGGGTGCGCGAATGACTGCGGACTGTTACAGTATACCAAAGTCCAGGCAACATCGTTATGTTTCAACATGTCAACTCCACCGATTACGACCAGCAGGCTAGATAGAAGCTCCTCTCGTCGTTAATATTTCTAGTGGCGTGGATTTGGTTGACTTTGTGCCAAATTATTCTCTAAGACTTGCCGATGGAAAAGACGATATACTTGTCCTGGATATATTAATTCCGTTAACTTTGTGGTCTCACAAGCTGAATAACAAGAACCGATGAATATATTTTAGACACCTCCACATGTCATTAATAATCATCCAATTCTTACCCCACCCCGCTATTGTGTTCTAAAGTCAAATTTTATTCCCAGTCAACGATCTGCTATAATCCAATTATGTCAGTGGGGAGGTATAGTTCAATATATTCCTAGCTCGGAGGCCAGTTTGATTCCTTATGCAGCACGGACTCAACACTCGGCTCTATATTCAAGACGCGGGAAATTCAGAACCATGGTTGGCAGAGAATAAATCGAAACTATTAGGGTAGTTCTTTCTCGGTACTTTTTCCCCAATATGTAATTGCGTCCCAACGTTGGGAGACACTTTGATACAGACACGCTGAAATTATACTAAATCAGGTAAGAATCGCTAGTATGTACCCATTTGTTACAGATCGTAGTCAATTCCATCCGTATCTATCAGCTCAACTCCATGAGCCCGGGTAATCTTTGAAATTTCTCGTGATGTTCGAGGAGGAGGAGCTGGCAATTGGCAATCAAATATTCTTAGGGCTTAAATTTGCCACTATGTTGTTTGATTCTTCGTTCTACTAATGAGGAAAATCTTTATCCTTATAAAAAAAAAACAAAACGCAAAAAACAGAAAAATCTAAAAAACAATACCAGCTCGCGTTGACGTACACGTCCCTCGCCATATCTGAATTAACACACCGGCCCGTCCTCCTAAAACCGCGATTGAAATGATGCGGTGAAGTATTCGGAATCGCGGCGACGTGGCGGTGTCGCTGCCGCAGACGTCGCCGAGAAGCGTATCCACTGAAAAACTTTATCTATTATATGTAGATAGGAAGGTATTTAGAGACGTTCGTTTAAGACATGAGGTTTCCATAAAAGATGTAAGACCTGTGCGCAAAGGGTAGTAATCCTGGGTACGAATGACATAATTTGTTGTACTAAAATTGACCAACATAAAGTAGATGCAAAAAATCATCGACCAGTGAATAGAACAAACCGTTATGTATATATATCTCTAATGTGTCGTCCGGGAATAAATTGATAGGAGACGTCGTCCTCGGCGGAATATCTAAATGTGAAATCTCCACCACCAACTCAGATATCCCGTGTGATATTACTCTCCGCGCCAAGTAGAATATTGTATACCGCATCGGAGACGCGACCAAGCCCGACATCCGCCCCTATACCACTGAGTACTTTGCTCAGATAGGTTCTCAAACACTCTAACCTTTGAGTTTTGCCAGGTGGGACCACCTACGCTAAACCCCAAACTTTCGCCGACTCTATACCAGCACTCACGAAGAACCTGTGCGCCAATCTACACGAAAGAAACGGGGATGTCGGCGTTTCAAGTGACGTCATGGACGCCGGGGAGACTCTCGCAACATGGTAATTAGCACGTAACGGCTTGGCGAGGAATCCGACGACGTCCTGTCATAGGGGTACTAACAGATTGACCGATCCTCGACGCGGGCAACAGGAATATCCTCCGGCCTGCTCAACTCAGACCGAGACCCTGAAGAACGCAGCCGTGAACGCTAGCGAAATGCGCCATACTCGACCTGTGGTGCGTAAGATAGAATTCGAGACCGCCCGTGAACCCATTCGAGTTTCTGTGGTACCGCCTGTTTGCGCCGCGACGCGCTTCGCCAAGCGTCCGCCATTATATCTGTAAGGAAGGTTCCGCGACATTTATGGAGGCGTGAGACAAGGTTCATGCCTGGGGAGCGTTAGCATCGGCGGGATCTCGCGTCGCAGGCGCAGATGCGGACGCTTTCAATTATACTGTGAGTCGAAGCCGACGATGGCCAGTTTTAGCGCGGTTTTGCCTGATGCTTATTGCGCGATGAGTGGTAATGAGTCTTGTCGGCTCTCCTCATGCCGTGCCCCCTAAACGCGATGCGCGGGTGCGAGCTGTTCAGCAAATTGCGGAGGAATTGCCGCTACCGCGCGCGATGGATTGTGCTACGTCAGGCGAGTGGGTCGTACCAGTGTGCTATTCCACTATCATAACTTGGTGTGTATAGCAGTCGTTGGCCGCCGTCGTTCGTGGGCAACAAGACCTTAGTTCGAGCACTGCGATTGTCCGGAGTGGAAGCTGATAGGCTAGGCAAACTGTTTAGGCTGCTCCGTAGCTATAGCTGTTTCTTTGGTAGAATTGCTTGCCCGTTACTTCAGTCTAGGATAATGAAAGGAATCGGAGATAAATACCATCATGCATCGAACATGAGAGGTCGATTACAAGCGAATGATCAAAATTAAGATGACAGAACTCTTTATGCACAAGGGAAAGTAGTGAAAAACTTGTACAAGTGATTCCCTATTTTAAGACGTGAAATGCGGCTTGTTGATGCTGAGGTGAAAACTGGTGATGATTTATTGGTGAACCGCGGGTAAATAGAATGCCGACCAATGTCTCATATTTCATGCAGAGGTGTTCGGCGACAGCTTAAGAATACCATGGCTAACACCTTTGTGCTGGTCGAAGCCACGTATTCGGTCATCCAAAAGATTATAAGAAATACACAGGAATGAAAACGAGAATCGATACCTCCGAGCGGCTGGAACGGGCCCAGTCCCTGGAAGTGCGGAGGCCGGAACGAGGTGAAGCAGAGCACCAGTCGAGACGAATGGGACCAGTTGCGTCAAGAAATACGAGGATCCAAACGAATAACAAGTCGGACGTTCGTGTTTTGTTCAATCCGGGACGACTTCCGCCGTTAGTCCTGATGGGAATCCGCGAGCAATCGGGCCCGCCGCACGGAGATGGACAATCACGGCAGATCAGAGGGTTAAAATAGCTGCCGGTCGCGCGCCTGACAGAAGCCCCCCCGACCCACTTCAGCGACATCAAATATACTATCCCGCATTTGTAGGGTAAAATGAAAATAGACTTTTGAAAAGAGTAAAGTCAAAGAGTGGCATGAATTGTCGGGAGGTAAATCTCGCTAGCGATATACTCTAAGTGAATAAATCCGCTCGTGCGCCCGCCTCGAGATAGTCAATAGTGAGAAAGGACTAATTCAATTGAGCATGTTAACAGAGGCGTTCGTGGTTCCTTACCGGAGTATGCTAGTCTCGTGGGCGCGGACTGAGCCATAGCCGAAGGTGTTTGGGGGGCGGCCAAAGCTGGGGCCTAGTATGATATAAGAGCTCTACGCCTTAAAGGCATAGAGGGTTTGATTTCACCCATCATGGAAACGCTTCCATACATTCGCATCGTATGGGTATGCATGCGCGCTTCCAGACGCCCCTGGGTTAAGCCTATATAGGCGTTAGCCTCAGGTCTCCCTTCTGACTCCGTCCTACGGGGTTACAGCATAGTTGAGCAGCGCGATCCGGATCTGATCATTTCACATCCCTACTAACATCCATCTCCCAACATGTTTATTGCGAACGCAGTGTCTCAAATAGTAATGGCAAGTTCTCCCCGGTTAACCAATAAAAAACAGGTTTGTTCTTTGTTTACTATATTGTTGCAGTAAATATTAAAGAAGAAAGTAGTGGCTTTCATCCAGAACTAATCAACCTTCATATAAAACAACTATTTTTTTTTTTAATATTTTCTCATCACCGCCCAAAACAATAAAATAAAAATCCATTTTTTTTGTGCGCAATAAAATAAAGAACCCATTGCATAACAGGTTGTCATACTATTTTAATAAAATAATTAAAATTATCTATTGAAAATAATTTATTCACTATCTAATTTATAAAAACTTTTTTTTATATTTTATTTTTTTCATTACTGACTGTATTTTTTTATAGCCAAATATGCCAACAACCCAAGATGGAAATTTACAGCTTTTTCATATAATATTACAAAGATCAGATCTGGAAAACAATAATAAACAAAATTTCCTGGAAAAAAAAAAAAAAGAAAAAAAAAAAGCTAAATTAAAGATGATTACAGTCTTACAGACACATATATATCTATAGCTAGTGTGTTGAATGCAGCAAGCTCAATCCTAGCTGAAGATCTAAAGATTTGCAGGTTTTGTTTGAATGATTCTTGCTAATCTTTCTAGATGTGGGTTGTTATTATTGCTTGTAAGGAGTGAAGAACATGGCGGATGAATCTGCAGGGAGAAAGGGTTCTTGGGAGCCGAAGCTGATCTGGGAGCCTTCAAAAGGGGTGAAATGATTTGCAGAAGAAGGGTCGAATAGCCATGAGAAGAAGAAGAAGAAGGAGAATTATTATTATTATTATGATTGTGAAGAAATGGGTGTTGTTGAAGATAATAGCAGCTAAGACTGGCTTTTCTGGCTTGAATCTGAAGCCTCTTCTTCCTCATCCCTCTCCTTCTTGTGCGCGTTTTGGTGCCCTCCCAGCGCCTGCGAGTTCGCGAACTCCTTGAAACAATACTGGCATCGAATTTCCTCTCGCCGGCGCCGGCGCCGCCGCGTGCGGCGGCGGGTTTCTCCCTGGGAGGCGGAGGAAACGACGGTGGAAGACGAGATGAGTTCACGCTCTCGTGGTCTTTCCTTGGACGACACGTAGTCTGTCTTGGTTTCGGCGGCGAGGTCGAAGCCGAAGAGTTTGAGCTTCTTCGCCGCCGGCATGGATTCGTCGACGGCGAGATCTCCATTATTGTTCTTGCATGGAAAGAAGAAAGAGAAGTGGAGACATCTTTAGCCATGTTTTTTTTTTTAGCTTGAAACGACAACCTTAATGGATGGTATCCGAGATGTTGCTTGATGGCTCTCTGTCTTATATACGTAAATATAGGGTAATGGGGGTTTTGACTATGCATTGCAATCTAAATATTATAATAACTATAATAGTATACTATATATACACTATATATATCATACGCTATACCATAGTATACTACTACATATAACTTTGGAGTTTTTTTTCATTGCAACCTCGCGGTACCTCGCCTCATCACCTATAGACTAATCTGGATTCAGCTCAGTGTTTACTATGACTTACTCTATAAAAAGCCTAGCTCAAAATTAGGGTTTTTTTAATAACTCAAATTTTTCGATTTGGTCATACTATATTCTAAGCCACATTAATTCACTCAGGCTCATAAGAAAGTAAATCGAGTCAATCTAACTTCGA
Source organism: Ipomoea purpurea (assembly GCA_009835305.1). Classification (NCBI taxonomy): domain Eukaryota; kingdom Viridiplantae; phylum Streptophyta; class Magnoliopsida; order Solanales; family Convolvulaceae; genus Ipomoea; species Ipomoea purpurea. The sequence continues at coordinate 13,938 of VALG01000863.1, forward strand.
GACGCGCCACTAAAATTCGTACACTTATAAGCAAAACATGAGCTTCGTTTATCATATAACGACACACACGCGATAGGCCATTTCCACTCATGAGACTAATTTGGAATTTAGCTGAACACTACACCTAGTCAACTCTTAATACAGAAAAATCTAACCCAAAAATTGGGTTGAAAAAAAGAAAAAAACATAATAATCACCCAATCATCGAACAGTCTAACATGTAAAATGGTCAAAACATACCGCAAAAGAGGGAACAGGGGGAAAAGTACAGTGAGGTCATACTAGGGAAGCCTGTCTCACGCAAAGACATTATTTTATACAAAGTCTCTCCAAAATACACGTACTCAGTTACGCATACACCATTAACCTTTTTCCCCCACTTTAAATATGAACATAAAGTTGTAATTTGAATTAATAGTTAATCGGACCTGGTCTCCCCCTACACTTTAAACACTTGAGAAACACTGCATCTATGTACTGCCCACTTGGGCACTTTAGAAAAAAATTTCCTATTGGTGGGAGAATTGGATTATTATGATTAAAACTGTAACAAACAAAAGTCAAGGGGAGTAGGTTATAGGGTATAGAATGAATCACTGGAAAAAGAAGAATATAATGGCTTCTACCAAATCTAACACTGTTCTTTATATGCTTTTTTTTAATGAATATTTTACTTGATTAATTCCAGCCCACGTAACAACCACTGTTCATCAGCAGTCGTATAGTTCATGCTTTTTTTGACGCAGTTACTGGGCATTTGGTTGAAGGAAAAAGTGTCAAATTGGTCCATCTAAGTAAATAAAAGAAACAATTAATTCTTTTTTTTTTTTGAAAATAAGAAACAATTAATTCAAGTTCCCTAATTGTAAAATAAATAATCGTTTTGATTTTTATAAAATAAAATATATTTGTTTTAAAAATAAATAAAAAGGAACATGTATCAACATCGCATACATTTAACCTGATAACAAGTCACTTTGAACTTAATTGAACAATTTTTACCGGTTAACGGGACTAAATGAAGCTTCTTTGTTTTTTTTTTTTTACTTAGAAGACCCAATTGTAATACCAACTTGACTTAGGGGGTTAATTTGACCATTTTTTTCTTTAAATTTGGTTGAAAAGATGGAATTAAAAGAAAGAAAAAATTGTAAATTATGTAATATAAAAAATAAAGTGTGAATAAGTAAGTAATTCAGATTTCATTATTCGGTAGGCGTCGCAGCAAATAGAATTACTGAAAATTGAAATGGGAAAATAATATTATCTCTGTCCCATTTTATCTTATTATTCATTGGTCAAATCAATTTTTTTTCTTTGTTGATTTTTTTAGTATTTTTTTTTTTACTTATTATTAAATTTGATTTTTGTATCTAATAGTACTTTTAGTGTAGTTTATAAAATATATAATTTTATATACTAATTATAAATTTAAATATTATTAAAATTAAATTAAAAATAACTTCAGTAGTCTCATTAACCGAAAGACACATAAAATGGGACGAAGAAAATATAAAAATTAAAATACATCTGTTATAATATGTGTTCTAACAGCCCATTAGATGATACAACATCAAAAGGTGTTTACAGGTTCCGAGGTTCACACACATAAAGAAAGATTCTCACTTGAAGATAATTATAAT
>VALG01000865.1:0-15094 GCA_009835305.1 Ipomoea purpurea
TGAACGAGATAGCAAGAAAAATCAAAAGTGCAAGTGCTCAAAATATTCTAAGAGACTTAGTCTGAATAGTCTCAAATCTAGTTGGAGAGAGAAATACAATTTTGTATTTGTAAAATTGTAGAAAGAGTATAGCTGTGTGCAAAATACTCTAGTGAGTGTAGCTGTGCAAAACTCGTAGTTGCTAAGTGTAGTGTGCAAGACACTTAGTTGGCGTTGAGTATAGCTGTGTGCGAAATACTCGGTTGAGTGTAGCTGTGTGCGAGACACTCGGAGTTGGGTGTAGCTGTGTGCAAGACATCCGGAAGAAGTGCCTGTGTAGCACTTATTCACTATTGTAACTGTGTGTGGAAAATAGTGAATTTCTCCTAGACGTGAAAGGAGAAAAGTGGACTAGGAAGATTACGCCACTTCCGAACCACTATAAATTGCCTCTCTCATTTACATACCGCACTTACATTATTTGCTATATCTATCTATCTCATCCGACTAACCCGTTTACTATTCACAGTTATCTTAATCATCCGGTTTAGTGTGTTCTCACGTATGCATGTGACTCAAACTTCTCGAGCTTAAATATTGAATTATTCTAAGCAAGTTTGACGTGTTGCATGTAACATTCGTCACACGGACGACGTGACACGATATTTATTACAATCTTGAATATTGTTATTATATATTGAGTGCACATCTCTTTATATATTCAAGATATCTCTGTCACTTTACATATCACCTGTACCTATCTTATTTATACATGCACATTTAATTTACTGGTTGGGCATAACTCTTTACTATTATTCCGCTGTGCAGTTCAAACTTACTCTATTTACTTGTTACTTAGAGTGAAGTTACCGAAAGTTATTTAATTTGAAAAAGCTTGAAAGTCTATTCACCCCCTCCCTCCTAGACTTTCACCACCCCTATCGGGACCAACAGAAGTTTCTCAAGCTCAAGTTCGGAGGATGAAAGTGCTGAAGAAAAAAAGGGCTGCTATGTCTGTTCAGCCAAGGTCAGAAGAGCTATGCCTTATGGCCAATGATGATGAGGTAAATTCTCAATCATCCTCCTGTTATTCAGCACAGTCTAGTTCTATGAGAAGTCAAACTTCCAATGAATCAGTTATCGAAATGATGAGGGAGTTTAATAAATAAAAAACACATACTCTAAATTGAAGGAGAAAACCCGGCTTATGACTAGCTACAATGCGCTAAGGCAAGTTCTAATTGAGAACATAAAGCTAGTCATTGCTAAGAAGCAACTTGAGGAGAATGTTCTCGCTCTAAAGAGCGATGTATAGAAAGAGAAAAGAGGGGCAACAATTATGTGAAGTCTTGGATCAATTCAACAATTCATCCAAACTAATGGACCGAATGGTGAACGAATCTAGACTGCCCGGGGAAAGAACGGGAATTGGTTTTGACCCGAGCTCCTCTTCACAAATCGGCTTGAACAAATTCAATGCTTATTCTCACGAGAGTTTTCAATCAGCATTTGTTTCAAGGCCCACCCAGGTGTCTGAGCCTATGACGAAAGTTAACCATGCCGCCATGCCACAATTAACAAGCCAACCGAAAGGAAAGCTGCACAACGAATTTTGGAACCTAGAACTGAAAAATCTTTCAAAGGCAATCCTAGACAAAGATATGTCAAAAGGAATGGACCAAATGGCAATAGACAGAATCTACACCATAAAAGGGCTAGCCTTACAAGAATATTCAATCAAGGAAAAGGCCGAATGTTAACCAAAGGCATCCTCCAAATTCTACACGAACGAATCCTGCTCCAGGAATCCCAAGAAATGGACGAATTAGACAGAACGAAAGATCCTTCAAAAGATCTGGTTACGGCAATGGATGGACTGGGACATCAGAGGAAGATTGGTTTGATTATCCAGAACCTCTATCAAGAGCTGAATTTGAAAAGTTCATCTGCATAAACAAACTAATTATTCCAAGCATTATCGCAATCCTCCTGAAGAAATGTTTCACAAAAGATATAATGCTAAAACCTTTGCCAGATCCATTAGAGATTACCGCACATCTAATGGATATAGAGGACCAAGGATGAGTCAAGGAAACTCTAGGTTCATGTGGATTCCAAAGTTGACATCTAACCGTCAAAGGGACCCGCAACGCAGGGGTCCTAAAAACGTTATCTTTCTTGGCGAGGATACCAACAAGTCATAATTGGTATGTCGATAGGGTTGCTCAAGACATATGACTGGTGACAAAGCAATGTTGAGAAATTCAAAGAAATTGACGGACCTAAAGTCATCTTTGGAGGCGAAACTAGTGACAAAACTCGTGGAACAGGAGACATCATCAAAAAGGGAATAACCATCCAAGATGTATCATACAATGAAGGGCTAAAATTCAATCTTCTAAGTACAAGTCAAATTTGTGACAAAGGCTACAAAGTAGAATTCTCAAAAGACAAATGCAGTGTGATCGCCAGAAGATGGTGAAATGTCCTACAGGCCACCGAAAGAAAAACATGTACGTAGTTTCTTGGAATTCAACTAACACTAATGTTTGTCTTGTTGCTAAGAATAATGCAGATCTAAGTCAAGAATGGCACAACAAATTGAGTCATCTAAACCTAAAGACAATCAACAAGCTAGCCAAGAAAGATCTCTGAAAGGCTTACCGAAAGCATCGTTACATGAATAAGATTTGTGAAGCAATGTCAGAAAGGGAAACAAATCAAATCATCCTTTCAAATCCAAAGATAAGAGCAAATTCTCGATCTTTAAGTCTCCTACATATGGACTCTCCGGACCAGTTGATCCAGCAAGTCCGGAGTGGGAGAGAAATATACTCTGGTCGTAGTAGATGATCACACGAATATACTTGGGTGCTCTTTTTGAAGAAAGAATGAAACAGAAATCGTTCTTCCAAATCTCTTGAGACAACTTCAGACAGAAAAGGAGGGTCAAGATCATTCGAATAAGACTCAGATCAAGGAACTGAATTCGTTAACAAGGTCATCAAAGACTTCTGTGCACAAAATGAAATTTTTCATCAACTATCGGCAGCACGAACTCCTCAACAAAACGGAGTAGCTGAAAGAAGAAACAGGACCTTGAACGAAGCTGCACGAATAATGATGCTCACTTAGGGTTACCAAAGCGGTTTGGGCCGAAGCTATAAACACAACATGCTATACACAAAACTGATCCCTGATCAACAAGTCTCACAACAAAACCCCATACGAACTATGGAAAGGTAAAATACCTAGTATAGATTATTTCATATCTTTGGTTGCAGGTGTTTTATTCACAATAATGGGAAGAATCATCTGAAAGCTTTTGACGAAAGAGCAGACGAAGGTTGTTCATGGGTTATTCCGCAGTGAGTAAGGCCTTTAGAGTCTTAAACAAACCGAACAATGGTTATCGAGGAACCATACATGTCAAGTTCGACGAGCAATCTGAGAAAAACCAGTTAGCATTAAATCATCCATCAAATCCAAATCAAAGCTCTCAAGAATCGAATGAAGAAGAAATCTCAGATGATGAAGATATTCTAACCTCCTACACGAAATATCAGTGAAGATCTCTGAACCCGAAACTTTACTCAAGAAGGTGATGGCATACAACAAAATGTCCTGATATTCAAGCACCATCTGAACCTATCATCTATGTTGAGCTACCCTATATCCCTGAAATGGATGTACAAAATCAGCAAAATGCATTTGAACCCGATCTTAGATGGTTAAGAGATCATCCTCCGGATCAAGTAATGGAAACGTTCAAGAAGGAGTAAGAACAAGAGCTTCCTTGCACAAAAATATGATGGCATGCTTCCTATCACAAATGGAACCAAAATCCATAGAAGAAGCTTTAAGTGATCTAACTGGTGATAGCCATGCAAGAAGAGCTTCATCAATTTGAACGACGAAATGTGATGGGAACTTGTTTCGAGACCAACACATTAAATGTCAATCTGGAACAAGATAGGTCTTTAGAAAAAAATGAGTGAGATGGACTCATTTTACAGGAAACAAAGTCCGTCTTGTTGCTAAAGGTTACTGCCAAGAAGAAAGAATCGATTTTGATGAAACCTTCGCCCCCGTAGCTTGACTTGAAGCTATACGAATATTTCTAGCATATGCAGCTTACAAAGACTTCAAAGTTTACTCAAATGGATGTCAAAAGTGCATTCTTAAATGGACTTCTTGAAGAAGAAGTATATGTGGAGCAACTGCCTAGTTTTGCGGTTGATTGTGGACAAGAAAAAGTCTACCACCTCCAAAAGGCACTGTATGGAATAAAACAAGCTCCACGAGCTTGGTATGATACACTCTCACATTTTCTTATCAACTGTGGTTTCACGAAAGGAGTCGTAGACAAGACGCTCTTTCGTATCAAAGATGATGATCATATTCTTTTAGTGCAAATCTATGTTGATGAACATCATTTTCAGGAGCACGAATCCTATCCTATGGAAAAGTTCTCAAACCTCATTCAATGGAAATTAAAAATGAGCATCGATGGGAGAACTAAACTACTTTCTGGATTGCAAGTGAAGCAATGCTCAGATGGAATTTTATATAGTCAAAGCTAAGTACACTAAGGATCTAACCGAAAGTTTGGCATTGATGGAAAAATCACACACCAAAGATATGACATTTAGCGCGCATTATTTAAACGTTAGCGCATGGTTACAAACGGCCTAATTGACAAGTTAAGCGGCGGTTAGCGCAACCGCTGTCTAAATAAGTGTGTGCCGCGAAGCAGTATATACAAGCAGACGGATTATCTACAACGCGCGGGGAATATCACATGGAAAACATAGTATAGTAGAAAACGTCAATAAATAGAGACAGATAATAGCGCCGGTGGACCAGCAAACTAAATAAATCAATGTGTATTTATGTTACTTAAAATATAAACAGGCCGTTATAAAACCGCCGCAAGATAATAAGAGTATGTATCTATTTTTAACTAGAATATAGACGGAACGGTTTTAAAACGCCGCTAAATAATATTTTTTATTTTTAAAATTATTTTCTTATTTAAAATTGTGATATTTTCAAACTGCCACTAAATTTCATTCATTTTTTTTGATTCTCATTACATTATTATTATTTTTTTTAATTCTCTACACCAAATTTGCATTGCAACCACAAAAAAATTTGTATACAAATTTAATTCAAAGAAAATCAATTGTAACAAATATTTTACCAAATAATAACATCAAACAATATTCAAGTACATATTCAAGTATTGAAAGTCCACAGAACTCGCTGAACTTCTCTAGAGCTATGCTCACTCCGGACTAGATCAAAACTGTGAAGCATACTTTTTAAAACATACAGAAAGAACTAAAGAAGGTTGGAGAGGGATGTTTCGTCGGTAGAGGTGAAAATACTTGGGAATACTAGACGAACCAACCCTAATCAATTTCTCCTTCCTCTACATCCTTTGCGTCTTTTGGAACACTGGATGGTGGTGGCTCATATCTTCAAAATCATCATCTTCTTTCATATACAGACCGAGTTGTTTAAAGGATTACTGCCTGTAAATTTGAAACTGCCTAAAGGCTATGTTGTTTTTGCAGGGCCTACCCTGAACATCTCCAAATCCTCAAGGAACCGGGAATCTCATTGATTTCAACGGTCTGTTCCATCTGTGCATATAACCAAAAGAAAGTTCAACAGACAGCCAAAAGTGTATGACAGAGTGCTTATCCTGACTTGAGAAGGTGTCAACTTACCTTGGCCAGTGCTTGCCTTGTGGCTTCTCTTTCAAATTCCTTTTTTTCCCTTGGCCTCAGCTACAGCTTTCGAGCCTCTTCTGCTCGTTTTCGAGCCCTTCAGCAGCTTTGGCTTCTGCTGTAGCCTAGCTTTCTCTGGTTGCAGTGCAACATAAGTTCATTACATCCACAATCAATCAATAAGATTCTATTGACGAAGTATAGCCTCTGTTACTGTTAAATCTTTTAGAGTTGAATAAGGAATGCACATTTCTCCTCTGCATCTCAGCACTTCCCTTTCACGGCGGAGTTAGTCTAGATCTCCTTTCTCACCCTGTGAAACCAACCAAGTCTCCTATGTTCATGCCAAACAAAGAAATGCAAAAACATAAAAGTGGAAGCAACTAGAGAAACACAAAGATGAAATTAACCAGCAGCGAATAAAAGACCCAAAGGGGAAGCAAAGAAGCTCAAATGACATTATACAAATGAACTCTAACAATGCAGCAGTCAAATCATGTGTAAAGTAAAATAGAAGAATGACAAATTCAAATAATAGGATCAGTAGAGAAGAAAAACGATGACTAATCGACTATGACCTCCCAACTTTTTATACTATATGTAAAGTGCCAATGTTATGTCCTTTCTAGACATGAAGTGAAACTGGCCATGTACAAGTAACTACAAGCCCAGTAACAAGAAAATACACAACTTTTTAGAGGTAAGGAAGGGAGTTTGGAGGACAAAGGGCTTACCATCACCATCAGTCAAATCATTAACACCTTTTCTATCTATTATGCTTGCTGCAAGACAAGCCTGATCATGCAAGCACATAAGACCAATAGTTTTTTAATTAACCCTAACCATATCAGGTTGATACATACAAGATAGGATAATTTCAGATGTTATAACCATCACAGTTTAATATGCAAACATAAGGTAATAATTATACTTGCTTTGTGAGAGCAAGAGCTTTGTGTCCATCTGAGTCATCATCAGAAGAACTACTAGAATCTAAATCTGCAACAAATCAGATGCAAGATCATTAAAACACAGGCAAAAAAAATGCAACCAAATCAGCAATTGATAGTCGTCTTGATACGTAAGTTCACCTTATATAATGTTTTTTCCTCCATTACATATATCCAGTAGCTTGTACCCCTTACCTAAATACATCTCGCCTCTGATCATAATCAACATTGCAAGCCAGTTGAAGAATCTTGCCACTTAGTTGCTGTAGAATCACCCAAGAAAAGTATATAATAAGATACAAAAAAGCACCATAATTTGCAGAACTAATGAATTACCTTAACTAAGATCAACTAAAAATAGTTTTTTCTCATCAGGAGTCCCTAGCTGACCAAGCAAGAAGTTCCAGGTTTAACATCCCCATGAACATACCTGCCAAAGCTCTTGTACACTAGTCAAATTATCTAAAATTTTCTAATTACCTCTAATTAAAAAGACTAAAACAGGTGAAATGTTAAGTGAGAATCTCACCCCTTAAGTGAAGCTTTCTCCAATATTGAAATAGCTTCTATAGCAATGCAGGCTACCATTTCAATGGACAAAAACTTGATATTGCTGACTTACATGGTACAATGATGATAGAAATATCCTTCACTAAGTGTATTTGTACTTACGTGTGAGAGTTATTATTCCAAACATCCCATAAACTTGGCCAAGCATATCCATTACTATAGCAATTAAAAATTACATGTATAATACACTTAATATATAGCAGGATTGCATGAAATAGACTCCATATCATTCACATGACTATGTACACAATTTCCAAGTAATATATATTAATTATATACCAGGAGGAAAAGGTGTTCTCAAGACATACCCATTATATAATACTCACCTTGTTGGCTTTATAGTTCACTCGTGCCTTTATAGCAATTATCTCTTGCCACTCCTCTTCTGAAAGTCTGCTTCTCAATTCACCAGCCAAATGTATTAGTGAAGATACACCAGTACTTGCAGGACCCTGGCCATCTCTTTAGCAACCTACATTAAGCAGCCACAGTATTAAAAAAAAATAAGTGAATTAAATAAAAGCATAAGCTTTCCTATCAAAAGGGTATCACTGGATGAGAAGAGAATGGAAAAATAGCTACGTTTATATAGTAGAAGCCAAACTTCTATGAAAATTCAACTTCCTCTGCATTTCAAAGATATAAAATATAATTGTCTACCATTAATTCGATAAGCAAGGGATTGTTACCTTGCATCGTGATTCAACCACACATGTAAATACACTATGTGAACATGAACTCTCAACATTTATACTTGTTGCACCAGATATTCTATTTGACAACCCCTACAGAAATTACAAACAATATATTATGCCATATACCAAAACATCCAATTTACTATCAGCCGCATCCAATATCTAATATCTATATCACATTTTCAATCAATTTACTTTTATTTTCCATATGAATGAGAGTATACAGTGCATAGTGAACCACTACATTTGAAATAGATATTCTGGTAAAATCTTGAAAGCAGATGGTTAAGGACTTGAAGGAACCAAAAAATTGTCCATAGTTTTATATATTTCATATACATAGTACACGACAGAGTACCAACGTGCAACTAGAAGTGTCTAAAGATCTCCCTTCACCATGCCAAATCCAACATAGAATACGAACATAAAACAATGGACTCTTAAGTAATAAAACCATCAATATGTAAAAGTTAGGTTTGAACAGTACTGAATAACATTGCTACATTTTCAATAACTCAACTCATCAAATTATAGGATTTCTGAAGGCAAATGAATAAAATTGAAATAGAAAGGGAAGAAATTTTGAGAAATATTAGGGTGAAGTGAGAGATTTTACTTGTAAACGAGAATTGCAGCAACAACACTGTGAGTCGATGGAAATCGAAGACAGCGATGGAAGATCGAAGACAGCAATAGAAGATTGAAGACGGCGATGGAAGATCGAAGACGGTGATGGAAAATCTCTGAGCTCTTTAGTTTTGAGTCAATGGAAGATGGTGATGGAAGATGCCGATGGAGAAGGGCAAAGGGTAATGGAGAACTGTCGAATGAAATTTTCTTATTTTTCTTTTTTAACACATAGCAGTTAGCAATATATATAAATAATTTATTTTAATTAATGTTTCAGTGTTACATTAGCGGCGGTTTACATAACCGCCGCTATATAATTATTTAGCAGCGGTTATATATAACTGTCGCTAATTATATGTAGCTAAAAACTCAGTTTGTTGTAGTGCATCCGTCAAGATCCCTATGAGCACATCTCTGAGAATGGATATTGATAACGAAGGAAAAGACGTGGATCAAAAGAACTTTCGTGGCATTATCGGATCTCTCTATACCTAACAGCAAGCAGACCTGACATTTCGTTTGCTGTTGGAGTATGCGCTAGATTTCAAGCTAAACCGAAAGAAAGTCATTTAAGTGCAACCAAAAAGATCTTAAGATACCTCAAAGGGACACAAAGCGTTGGACTTTGGTACCCGAAAGAAGGATCCTTTGATCTTGTTGGATATTCAGATGCCGATTTTGCTGGATGCCGAATCGATCGAAAAAGTACCTCAGGAACCTGCCAGTTCCTAGGGGGAAGGCTTGTATCTTGGTTTAGTAAAAAGCAACACTCATTGCTACCAGCACGGCTGAAGCCGAATGTATACCAGCTGGGAGTTGCTGTGCTCAAATTCTCTGGATGACTCATCAATTAAAGGATTATGACATAAATGCACGAGAAGTAAGCATCAAATGTGACAACACTACTGCAATTGCTATTACACACAATCCTGTTCTACATTCTCGAACCAAGCATATTGATATTAAATATCATTTTATTCATGATCATGTTGAGAGAAAAGACATATCTCTTGAATATGTTAATACTGATGACCAACTCACGGATATTCTCACGAACCCTTAAGTGAAGCAAGATTCTCTACTCTGAGACATGAAATCGGATGATTTGAGATGACATGAATATTGGGAATCAAATCTGCAAAGATTCTTACAATATTCTCATAGAATCTCCTTGATATGCACATCATAAAGATTTGGATCATTTTCACACCAAGATCTCTATAAAAAGGGAGAACATATTGTCACCAAATCCACACTAACCTACTTTTGAGTAAAAATCTAGATTTTGTCTTTGATTTACAGGAATGGTACAGGAAGTGAAGCAAAAACAACAATCATAGAAAAGAAACAAGAAGAAACTGAAATCTTCCATGTTCCTCTAGAAAGATGAAGGAGCTCTAAACAATTTCTAGCAAGTTCACAACATATACAAAGTCTCCTTCGTGAACAAACGGAGCATGAATATGTGAATCATTTCACTCCGTTGGCAATACCATAGGATATGCTAATGAGGACAGCGTGTTGGAAAGGAGTGACAGTTTTGAACTCCCATCAAGCACTCTCCAAAAATGCTATCTCCACTCAAGTCACAGCTAGCAGCAAGAAGAAAAAGACCTAAAAATTATTTTGAGTCACAATGATAAGCTATGGTTCTAATTATCATGAATAAGATTTCGTATCACTATGGTTTGAATTAATTTTCCCGATTGAGTATGAAAAAGGTTGTCACGAATCTTCTGATTATGTCTCTAACACGAAACCTAGCATTGATATCCAAAATCTTTTAAACAGATCTGCACGCAACCTCTACACCTATAAATTAGAACCTTCTTCAATGAACTCTACTCACACATTCAGTATTTTAGTGAGTAACTCTTGCATGTATGAATAAGGGTAAAGGAAAGATGGACGAGGCCGAAAGCGAGCTCTTCGGCGTGATCATCTCTTCAGGAAGCAAGAAATCTTCAAATGCCACAATTAAAGCTAGAGGAAGACGGTGATAGGGTCAACGTAACATACTACATGCCAAACTCGGCCACCATGAAGGAAAAGAGATATGGAAACATTGTCAACGAATCTCGGGCCAAGTGAGAAAGATAATGGTGTGAAAAGCGCCCAAATAAGCATCATCTCATTTACCCACATTTCGTTGGTATTCCCCTTCCTGACTCCACAACAAAGTGAGAAATCTTATGAAGATTTCACTCTAGTTCACTCTCAGTCATCAACTAACTCAACCAATGCCCACCCTCTCTCTAGAGGAACTGACGAATATCCGAACAAGGCAAACTTGCCTGATGTGACTGATGAATTGACCCGTCGGTAGCTTCACATGCCTTATCGCTTTCTTTGAATGTTGTTTGTCTTATCTATATGGCTTGGAGTAATTCTTCCTGATTTCGTTTAATAAATTCACTATTCTTTATTGTCGTTATAATTGCTCTTTTGACCATGTTTCTATGATATCAGATTTTTCCTTTCGGGTCAAAGATGGAATTATTTCACATGCAATTATCTCTTTAAAGCTTCAAACCATGATAATGAATGCATGGATCTAATCTAGTTCAAAAATCACAGAAATAGATGCTAATTGGTTCCACAGAAACCATAGGCTCTCCTAGTGTTAACCTTTGGATAAAACAAATAAGCAAGTATTGATCATCGTCATTGGTTCCACTTTAATGCATCTCTCGCTCCTCAACAATGGCTCCTAAAGCTTCAATCACTAGGAATGCCTCAAGGAGAACCAAAGCTCATCTTGAGAGAGGCGAACAAGGCGATCATTATCTCGGCAATAACCCACATGCTCCTCTGGATGTCTTGTCTGACTCAGAAAGTGAAGACTATGATGAACTCATCAAAATGAGAGCTGATGAAGATATCAAATCGTTTGATCCTAATGAGGAACCCCCTCTAATTGTTAAAAAGGGTTTTCTATCTCTGGACACTTGGAACAATCCTACTATGGACAAGGATCTTCGGGATTTCTATCGAACCTATAATTGCAAGACTGAGCTTGTAGGATACATTGAAGGTGAATCTGATGAGGGAATGCACCTCTCTGATGGACCATCCCGTCCAAATGATCCTACCACAAAGAAAATTTCTAAGGGGTCCAAGGGCGAAACTAGCAAGACAAGGAAAGAAAAGGGGAAGAAATGAAAATTTCTATGTTCAATAATTATCTTTAATTCTTCCTTCTTGTCTATCTATGTTTCTTGAAACAAATAATGAACAATTTCTGGCACGAAATTTTGACTGTTTGATATTTGTACGCCTTGGAATCAAATCACTGACCTTGGAATCATAATTTTCTTGAAAATATCCATTCAAGTCTTCTACGACATTAATGGTATTTGAGAAATATATGGCTATTATTACAGCATTGAATGCTGCGTACAGTTTCATATCAATATATCCATTCATCATGTCTATAAAAGGCGGATACATTCTTCTCTTTTCTACCATCTCTATCTCCAAAATGTATCCCAAGAAGCCTTTCACCAGAGGAGATTCTCAAAAGCAAAGAGAACTCGCCAAAAAAATCAGGGAAGAACAGGGAGACCTCTACCCTGGTAACAGTCTTCAAGCTCCTTTAAAGGTCTCATCAGATACCGAATCATCACCTCTGTATGATGAAATGTCTGCCTACATTGTTGAGGAACCTGAAGAAGCTCCTCCGGAAGAAGAAGAAGAAGCCCCTCAACAAGAGGAAACCCCCACTGCTCAGCCCAATAAGTTCTTTGACAAAGATTACGTTGACTATCTAAAGGAAGACTTCAAATCTGAGCCAAACTCGAATGAAGATGGACATGCTTCGTCTTCGGACTCTAATTTTTTGCGTATTGGGAAATGGTATAAGAGGATGTGGGAAGAACTTAAGAAGCCGAAAGCTGAACCTCGTGAGCATGAGGAAGACGAGATGAAGAAAAATTGATCTTTTGAGTATGTATTTCTTTTTATGTATCAACCTCTAGTTTGGGGCAATAATATAATCTCGGTGTTAATGATCTTAATTCGGGCTTGCATATTTGTTGAACGAAACTTTAGTTGTTTTGTTTGCACTTACACACGAATATCTCTTACCAAGCTTGACTTTCTTGGAAATGAATATATTCTCTTGAGCGTCTAATTATCTCAGTGACTAGTCATTCGTAGTCACATCTTTTGATGAACTTATCATCTATATAAAGGCTTCACTTGGGAGAAATAGCTTCACACTCCTCAATTGTTCAAATTCGAAGATACAATCCTATCATCGTGGACAAAGGGAAAGAGATGTGTCTCACAACCGAGAGTTTGTCTAAGAAAGTTCGATCTAAGAACGATCCTCGCTATGAACACAACAATTCATTACTGGAAGGATCATCCTCTAATGACGGATCCACCAAGGCTTCAGCATCTCTCACTTTCTCTCATTTGTGAAGCTAGTCCTCAACTCAAGACTGAGGAGAAATACATAGCCATACATGCTGCTGCTCAAGCTCGAGTCAAGGCTGAACTGGATGATATGGAACAACGAGGTCTTTCAAGAGACGCTATGGGAAAAAACCACGAGACGATTGTGAATGAAGTGTTCGCTTTCGGAATTCTCAAGAAGGAATACATTGAGAATGCCCGAAAGTAGAGGGATGCCAATAAGGAGTGAAATCTCGTGCAGCTTGAACCACGAGAGATGTAGTCACAGTGTCTAATATCTATGTCTTGTGTAATAATCATCTCTCGTGCTATGTCATGTATTCTCGTTGTATGTTCCATATAGGTTCACGACACTTTATTTGTCTCATGGACCTTTCTTTGTGATAAGTAAAACTTGTTATGTTTCGGTTTTCAGGCGTGCTCAAGAAGATACATATCATAAAAGATCATCTGAACCATTAAAACATTTTCTTAATGGGCATCGTGTGGCCGAGAAAACCGGTCCACTACCCCATGATCTCTGTCAGTGATCTGACGTGCATTTAATGCATCTATATGCACTCGAGTGGTTTTCTCTCTCCTCATTTAATGAGGAATGATAAAATTGATCTGAGCATGATCTTATCACATATCTATAACCAGATCAGTTACCTATTTTGAAAATTGGAGCCGGTTGAATTTCGAAATTCAAACCATCCACCACTCACGTGGGTCGCCCGTTTTATGTATACCTGAGACCCAAGAAAACCCTACATAAACCTTCTTTACCATACTTCACACTTTTCATTCTCCCTCTCTCTCTCTCTCAAACTTACCCTCTCACAATTACACTCTCAAAATTCTCCCAATGGCGAAGAAATCAAAGCTACCCCTCCGACGCGAACCAGAAGCACATCCCACTGGAGATACCCACCTTTCCACAGATGATATCACCTTTATTCAATCCCGGACTCCTTACATTGCTGGTGGAAGCATGTGGGATGTGCATGGATTTCTGGAGTATGTCCTTGATCGAGATTTTGGGGAACAATCATCACTTTGCTCAAAGAAACTGGTTATCCATGCCCTCAACGGCAACATGGTACAAACAATTAATGGGGCATTTAATGCAGCAAGCTCCTCGGTCCTTACTCACTGGATAATAGGTTTGAAATTTCATCTCCCTCCACGGATGAAATTTTCCTCACCTATATAAACCCACCTTCATCACTTAGAAGGTGCTGGTTCTTTTCACTCGATCATATGATCAAGCAAAAGCTCTTAAACAATCTCAGTTCTCACCAAGCTTTGCGAACATGTGTCAAGGCGTGAAGATATTGAAGAAGCTCATTAATCCTCATCTTCCACCTTGAAGAAGTCTTGCATCTTATACGGAGCAATCCCCTCATTCAGGTCAAACTTCACCACGTTGGAGAAATAGAATCATTTTCTACACTCACTCTGAAGAAGAGTTTGATAGAGCGGAGTAAACTCGCGGAGTTGAAAAACTACAGGAAGTTGTACGGCTTAGTGATCAAGGAAGCTTTCGTGTTTTATACTAACGAGTGATAGTGCAAACTTCCATAAGTTGTGGAAGAAGAGTGGAGTAGGCAAAGTTGGCTGAACACTATAAATCTCGGTCTCCCTATCTCTTTACTTTCGCGTTTTACTTTCTGCTTCGCATTATCATTCGCGCCCAAACCGAAAGTTTCATTAAAACGTCAAACTGTGCAAGGCAATTAAAACGAATTTAATATATCCGCTGCGCTGCAACCAATGTTGAAAAAATCGCTAGGCGCCTGGGCCGCTTAGGGCGCCTAGGAAGCTGGGCGCCTAGGCGCGATTTTTGCAACAGTGGCTGCAAACCAAAAGGTTGTTTTTTGGCAAAAATCGAGAAGAGCCTACTCACTCCCTCTCTAGACTCTCATTCTAACCCTACCAGGACCAACATTTTTTTATTGAGTCAATCAAAATATTTCAAATTAGTAAAATATAATAATAAGCAAAAAAAAAAAAAAATAGTATATATTATGGGTATTCATACTTTTATATATGTCATGCATCCATCGACATGTACTAAAGAGCCTAGAGGATAGGGTTGTTAGCAAACATAGTTTTTAAGTGTTTGCGTTTGTGT